>VOPJ01007362.1:0-52409 GCA_014673585.1 Semibalanus balanoides
AAACCAAAGTGAAATTATATCTGTATGGTTTGGGCGTCAATGTTATGATGATGTTTGCCACATGGTTGACGTCATCGATTTCACACGTAGCAGAGCATAAATGTGACTTGCTTAGTCAAGCATATTATGGGAACACTAATCCTATGAGCAATGTCTCCGATGTCTGGATGCTATTGTATTATAATAATATGATATTCAACGTGGAAATCGCTTCCCACGTGCCACGCTGTACTTCGGGAGACAGTGCAGATGCAGTTGTTTGCGTATTAAGTGATGGATAGAGTTTTTAATGGTTCTAACTATGCGACCCTCGATACCAAAACAGTGTCTCCAACTTTCACTGAAAGAATATCGGAAGGGTTCTCTGAGAATATACGGGATTATCCTGGTGATCACCCCGATCATATGGTTATTCAGAGAGAAGGTCCGAAATGTGGTGGTCGAGCGAGCGCCGGCGAGACTCTCGAAGACCAGTCAAAGTTCTCATTGTTTTTCAGTGTACTACCTGTCCCCCACCCCATTGCAAAACTTTTGTCATGCTGCAAAGCGACGCGAAATTGTCCCGTTTTTTACTGTGGTTAGCTGGTTTTTGACTGCTGCAAAGGCAACTTTTACGATAAATTTGCAGAAGCTGACCGTATGTCCAATTTTTTAGGAGAATCATAGTTCAAGAACCCTTAGGGACTTTCCGAACCTCTGGATCCACCCTTGAATTAAATAAATCGCATACACTAAATACGTCGCTGGCCTTGGCCAAATAATTCCACGGAATGTACCACGGTCTTCTGAAACGTTTATTGATTGATTATGGATAAACGGTGTAGATTAATGTTTATTTTGTGCAATGTAGTATATTGAATAATTGTTTGTTGACAATTGATGGGAAAAGCATACACTTTATTTTAAAAAGATAAGTCGTAAACATTAAGTAGTTTGCCGTCCGGAGCAAAGCTAAACTGCCGATTGCATTGCACTTTTTCAAATGCTTGTTGATTGGTCGTAGAAGTTTGGTACATATCCGCAAAAGAGAGTGTGCATGAAACACATAATATGCCTTCATTACGAGCGAGTGCGAAGCGCGGAGCGAGTCCTCATTGAATATCCGGATTTTTCTCACATATAAGCGGCCGACCCGGCCGGGCCCGGCCAGACCGCGACGCTGGTCAGAAGCTTATATCTTTTGAATCCCGCAATGAACGATTGACAGCGGTTTTCGCCATCTGATAGCCCCCAATTCCAATCGACATTATGATTATTTAACAATGTTTTTTATTCATGTAAGGGTCAGCATGGCGCGTGACACGTGTCGCGTCCAGGGGTGTCAGAAGTATTATCCTGCTTGTAGCTGATGAAAACGGCTGACCTATAAAGCTAAATTTGGACTGTGAGGCTGGGAGACCACACCACTGGCAATGTTTCACAGGTCAAACTCTGGTCACATTTTGCACGTGCGCACGTGCCAACCCCTGTTCCGTCGCACGAAATCACATGCAAAACATCGTTGCAATACCGGACCTATATCTCGGCAACCAAAAGTCGTAGAGACACGGGTCAAACACAGACGCGTAGAATGAAACGATCCGCCGGCGTATGCACTATGTTGTCGAATCAGCGGCGCGTTGTACGTGGCAAAGTTTACTGGCTATGTAAGCGCAAATCAAATAGTTTTATGACGTCTTCAACAATTAAATCAGTGCTCAGCACCTATGGGACGTTAAGCATGAAACAAACACCAATCTGTGGACCAATGTACGTCTCTAAAATTATGCACAAAATTGAGGTTTTAATGCAGTATTTCGCTATTAAAATCTGCCTGTAATATTTTTATTGTACGATTCTATAATATTTCCCTTCATACACCGGTCCGTAAAGCTTCAAAACCAAAGGGTGCTAAGACGGATAAAAATGATGCAGCTGTAAAGCGCATCAAATTCATCTAATACCCACCCAAAATTAATTTTTGCCTACAAACATAAAGCTTATAATTGCAAATTAAAAATAACGAAATGCAAAACCTATTTTAGTTCAAAGTTTTATCGATTTAACTTGGATCTATTTACGACGCCAAAACAACACATAGCGAAAATTAATTAAAAAGCATGCTTTGGCACAAGATGAACCTCCGTTGGACGGTTGATAAATTGACGCGGATTTATTCGGACTCGCTCGTCCTTCGCCGTTTAAGGCGTCTTACTGGTGGTAAATAGCAATGGGTAGGCAGGCTAATTTTCGCTCGGACAGTGAATTTGTTAGCAAGTACTTAGAGTGCCGACCGTTATAAGCAATGGAACGCTTCTCAACTTACACTTAAAACAGGGCACAGGCACGTAGCCAGGATTTCTTCCAGAGGGGGGTGCAGGGTCGGCGCTTCGAAAGAGTCCCCTTCCCGAGAGTTAAAAGGGCCCCCTTCCCAAGCGTTGAAAGGGCTAAACAAAACGGATGAAAAGGCACCTTACAAGGATAGAGAATGCATTATAACAGCTATGGCATGGGCCATACCAGCTTTGGAACCAGTGACACCAATTTTGAATCAGGTATACCATTTTCGAATATTTTTAGACTCAAGTTCTGGAGCTCTGAAATAAATTGCGGCGCGCAGAGGCGCGAAAATTTTGAGTCTTATGCCCTGGTTATGCATTCTCATCATTGCGTCGTATGGTGCAGACTTGGTGCAGACTTTAAAAAAAAACTATTGGCGTGAGCATTTGTTTGGGGTGGGGGGCGCAAAAAGACATGATTTCCCCCCACCTCTTTCGATGGGGGAGACATCCTGCCCCTCCACACAGCCCTCCCCCCCCCGCTTCCCCCATCACTGGTCGGGCCAGGCCGGTTTGGTTCGGGTCGGGCGGGGCTGGGCCGCTCATATTCATATTTTTTCCATATACCACGACCTACTCCGCCATAGCTGTCACCAAGTTTCTGTCGTTTTATTGAAACGTGGTCTGGTGTGAAAACACCACAATGTGTCACAGTTCCCAGATTTCTCCACAAAACAGCTGTTTTGTTTGGTAGACTTTAGTTCCTGTTGATTGATTCTGTGGTCTCAGCTGGTATTCGAGAATGTTGACGTGAGAGATGACAGCGGCAAGTTTGTGATGTTTTATAAGAGCAGCACATCGATGTAGATAACTCGATATAATTTGGTATGATTAAGCCAATACATGAATTTCCATAGCAGTTTGTGGTCTGATGGTTGACACATTACAAGTTAAAGCACATGTTGAAAATTTATATGACATGCATTCTCAGATTGCAGACATAAAAAGTAATAATTTATCCTTAGCGAAGAATTACAAAGAATTACACAACTTCTTGTTCCACGTAAATGTATCGTATCGCTTATGGCAAGTGCAGCGAGTGGAAATATAATCGAGCAAATCAGTATTTCTCGTGACCCTCGAGTGGAACAGTGAGCAAAAATACAATTGAACATAGGGAAAAAGCTGATTCGTGATCTCAGCTTGCAGCACCGGACGTCAAGTGACAACATCTACAACCTTTCTCACGACTATTGAGCCAGTGCCAGGCAGTGCCTGAGCCAGTGCCTGTCAGGACCGAAGTGTATATTGGAACACTGGAATCGGGAGAGCTCGACACACGGTTTACAGGAGACTTATACTGAGACACGAGCTCAATTTAGCCCCGGTTCGCAGTATCCTGTGCTTCAATGTCCTTTATTCCTTTCATGGGTATAACGATACTTGATGTAATGCTGTGTACCAAAAAATAGAGCAGTGATACAATTATAATATATAAGGGAAGCAATATTACGCTAAAGTCATACACTAATATGTACCCTGCAAGTGTCTTGCGGCACCACCACCAATTTCATGTCCTTGCAAGATATAGGTAAAGGTATATTTAGACTTATATTATGAAATCTTGCAGAATAACATATTGTCATAAACACCAGTGAATATTTACAACAATGCCTCATTGCGGTCACAAGTCTATAATGCAAAAATAATATATCAAGTTACCAAGCAAATAGTAAAATGCTGAGCCAGCTGTGACCTGGTATACCTATATTATGACAGTGAAAGATGCAAAAGACGTGACACCAGTAATGCAATATCATCAGCTCTGTAAAATTATTTTACCAAAATATTAACAACCATGTCACATGCGACGTTAGCATGGCTGCTTGAGTCATGCTTAAGTTATGTATGTACTACCTATAGGAACGTCTCAAATCCCAGGCCTTGACATCAAAGACCAGCTTGGTCAATGGGATAATTATCGAGTGGGAAAAAACGTGAGTTTTTGTTGAGTGTCTTTTGTACTTTGACACACAATTTTGTACTTTGCATTTATATTTGTATAGTGTTTCATTCTATCACGACAATTTAACAATATCCTACACGTTAACGCAAGGTTATTTTCTTAAAACTCATAACTCCTTTAAGAAGCCTATAAAGCTCCATACCTAATTAATAATTTACTCCTATTTTATATTTTGTATCATTTCTAGGGCTTATAAAACGAGCCTCTTGAAGTGCTCTCATAAGTGATTTCCTAGCAGCATGATGATCTAAAAACTGTTCATGAAATATACTTCATCTGATAAAAAATATATATCCACATGCAAAGCAACTTCCGATTTAGAATAAGCACGACATGATGA
The DNA here is from genome assembly GCA_014673585.1 of Semibalanus balanoides. Classification (NCBI taxonomy): domain Eukaryota; kingdom Metazoa; phylum Arthropoda; class Thecostraca; order Balanomorpha; family Balanidae; genus Semibalanus; species Semibalanus balanoides. Next base: position 4,625 of record VOPJ01007362.1, read on the forward strand.
TTTTCTATTGATGATCTCAAAATAACAACACCACTTATTTTCATCCCAACAGCCTCCTCATCATCAGCTACTGCTCCCCAGCCCAGGGGCCAGTGCGCCTGTACCTGCCACGCTCAGCCCCACGCTCACAGAATGCCGGCCCAGCCCCACGCTCACAGAATACTGACTCAGCCCCACGGTCATAGAATACTGACTCAGCCCCACGGCCATAGAATACTGACTCAGCCCCACGGTCATAGAATACTGACTCAGCCCCACGGTCATATAATACTGACTCAGCCCCACGGTCATAGAATACTGGCTCAGCCCCACGGTCATAGAATACTGGCTCAGCCCCACGGTTATAGAATGCTGACTCAGCCCCACGGTCATAGAGTACTGACTCAGCCCCACGGTCATAGAGTACTGACTCAGCCCCACGGTCATATATTATTTACTCAGCCCCACGGTCATAGAATACTGACTCAGCCCCATGTTCATAGAATACTGACTCAGCCCCACGGTCATAGAATACTGACTCAGCTCCACGGTCATAGAATACTGACTCAGCCCCACGCTCATAGAATACTGACTCAGCCCCTGTCATAGAACACGGGCCCAGCCCCCAACGGTCATAGAATAACTGACTCAGCCCACGGTCATAGATACTGACTCAGCCCCTGTCATAGAACACTGACTCACCCCACGGTCATAGAATATGAACTCAGCCCTGTCATAGAACACGGGACCCAGCCCCACGGTCATAGAATACTGACTCAGCCTGTCATAGACACGGGCCCAGCCCACGGTCATAGAATACTGACTCAGCCCCACGGTCATAGAATACTGACTCAGCCCGTCATAGAACACGGGCCCAGCCCTGGCGCCGTTGCGCAGCGGCGGAATGGCCGCCACCGTGCGCCGCGCGCCGCGCCTGGACCCCGTGCGTCACCGTTTGACTGGGTAGTTGTGGTGGCCTCCGCAGAGGCGCTGCGCGCAGTCGCTGTGAGAGAACTCAGGCGGGTGGGTGTGCAGAGCCGGCGCCGTCACAGTCTCGTTCCCGACTCCGGCACAGTGCGACTCGAGTGGACGCTAGAGTAGCCAGAATGAAGTCCCTGTGTTTTATTCTCGCCGTCGCCATCGTACAAGGTGAGGTTTGTTTCTTATAGTGCTGGTCATTAAGGTTCCGAAGTTGTGGATACCGACTTCAGTGTTCTTTTTAAGTAAATGGTGATTGGTGGTGCATCATGCTGAAATCTTGCAATGATTCAGATTGTATTCGCCATGCTCAACTGATATTCATCACGGTTTTAAAGTAGTAGGCGTACAACTTGCTGAATGTTGAAATGTCGAATTCCAGTGCCATCTTTTTAACTCTGCCCGCGAACTCTTTGTGTCATGACGTTTGCCGAGATCGATACAAGGTGTGGTCGGGGTACCGAGCGAGCCGGTGCCCCCGGCGCCGGCGCCGTCTCGACCCATGACCTCTGACCTTTGCCCTCCATCTGGACCAGCCATCGACCCCCGCATAGCGTGCACACCTCTGCGCCGTGACGTTTTTGCCCTGAGGCTTCGGCTCGTGCGGCGCGGCGCTGGAGCGGCCCACGCCGGGCCGGACACCGGTGTTTGCCGGCCAAACCCGCCGCCGCCTGGCTGGGCCTGTTTGTCGCACAGAAATGGCCTGCGGCTCTGTCCACCGTCCGCCGAGAGTTCGTCCCTCCCGGCCCGTTGTGTTGGCGCTGATGGGCAGGCGAATGGGTCTGCGGGTCGACCATTCCCTCCGCTGATCAATAATCTCACCCCTTTTGATTCATAACCAGGGCTAGCCGGCCGTTTGGTGGCGGAGCTAGGCGATTGGTTCGCTCGGGACCGGCAGCGTGTCTCCCGCTGCGGCGCTGGTCTTTGTTCGCTCTCCACTGGTCGGGGTCACTGTAGTATCGATCCAGCGCCGAGCCCGGAGAGCAGTCCGCAGCTGAGAGGGTATTTTTCAGTGGATGAGGCTGCGGGCGAGGCCGGTTCGGGCAGCTGTAATGGAGCGTGATCTGAGAGGCTGTAAAAACTGTAACGGGGACTGTTAACTGGCGAGCCGTGCAGCTGATCGTGTAGAATCGGGGCGGCTGACTTCAGATATTCTCTGTCGCCGTGAGAGGCATGCGGGGCGGGGCTTCCTCAGTTTCCTGAAATGTCCACTGCTGAACTGTCGTGCCATCTATATCGTCTGCATAAAGCAAATGACTGTAAAAGGAAACAAGTTTTCCATGCCACTCAAGCTTAAAATTCATACTGTAATATTCGAACCATATAGGACTTCTCGTTTGTGAATATTTTCAACAGAATTATCATTTTAATCCAAATGTTTACACTTAAATATTTCGATTGGAATGTTATCAGTTAAATTTACCTTAATAAAAATGCGTAGTATAATTCGTACAATTTTTTTTTTAGCACTTGTTATTTAATCACCTGGAAGCAGGAAAGGTCTGCTTTATCGAATAATCTTGACAGCCAGTTCCGGAAAACTTGCGGTATTTCAGTTTCATGTATGTCTGTAACATTCCTGTTCTGGAATAGGTTTCCTGTTGTGCACACTTCAAATGCACGCAACTCGACCGCCCAGAGTGCATTGCGTGCGGTATGATCCAGTCAAGTTAAATGAGCTGTGCTACAAAACAGATGTGTGGTTGATATTAGACATCACGAATCTCTGGAGGTATAAACCACTCCCGTAGGCCGTACTTTCAAATTTTGCAATTAAAAAACATCAAATAGCATAAGCAACACATTTTCTAACTTCCTGAACTCCTTAGCGTGGTTCTGAATTATTTTGTGTATACATTAATATCAAAATGGATTTTATTTTTTGGCACTGATCGATATTAAATTAGTGGTAATGGTGAATTTCTCACCAGCACACCGGCCCGTTACTATATTCTGTGCGCGCCTCACTACCTGAGTATCTGAACTCGTGCCAGCCATCCGGGTCAGTCACTATATGTCGAGAGCTCCACCAGTCGCACTGATCCCCGTTCTAGTCACAGATCCGGGATTATTGGGAGGATTCGCCGAGACCGGCCGGCCGTCTCGAGGACCGGTCCATTACCGGCCTCAGTGGTGGTGTTACTGTGTCACCGGGCGTAGCGGTCTCTATCCGGTCCCTGCGAGAGACTGCATGGCCGCATAGAAACGTAGCATGTTGACAGGAGCAGTATCGCAGTATCGGCAGGTAGCGGCGGTAGACTGTATCATATGTATCACTGGGTTACTGTTGGCAACATTTGCGACGAATTAAAAAATAACCACCACTAAGAAGCAGTGACTGGCGCTGGACGAGTTTCAAATCCGTTTTTAGCCACTCTTCCGCGGCTTCGCGTGGTCGATTAAGTTGATAACGGCGACTGTTGCTCTCACGTACAGAGCCACGCCGTGGGAAGCCCGATGACGATGCGTGCATCTTCCGGTGGCGGCGCGTCACCAGCCGGCGGCGCCTGGTCACTAGCTCGTGTCTCACCGGCGCGACTGGCCCGCTTCCTGTACCGTTACGAGGTTACTCTAACCGGACCCCACCACCCCGCCCCGCCCCGGCCGGTGCAGTGGCGCATGGCGGAGTCGCGGTCGCTGCGCTCGCTGTATGTCCCTCCGCGCTGGACGGAAACTATTAGCAGCGACAGCGCTCACTTACCCCATGCGTTCTGAAATGCGCAGCCATGCGGCAACAGACGCCATGAATTATGTATCCTGCGGCAGCAAGCGAAAGTCGACCACGTGCGACTAATGGATTCGCACTTTCGCTCTGACGAGTTCGATCCCTGACCCCTGCACGCTACCGTTCTGCAATCGTCGCTCAACGGAAGTCGACCTCCCGTCTAAGCCGGAAATCCTCCTTGAGCGGGACAAAGAGTCTGCCGGGCAGTGACACGTCACCGACGGCGCGGATGGCTCTGTTGGTTCGCTCCCAGGCTCGCTCTTTGTCTCAGCTGGAGTGCTGTCGAGTACATTCCGACTGGAAAGGCCATTGGTCACGCGGTGGGATATTGATCCGATCGCTATCTCGAAGTCGGTGCAGAGGGCTTGCCACGGGTCATCAGATGGTAGCGTGTGCCGCCGCCGTGGAAGACCGCCTTGTCTCAGCACGTGACTGGCCGCTGGCAGGGGGATGGCGAGGGGCTCAGCGCAGTGGTCAGCCAGGCACTAGGCGGCTGCCTGGCACCAGGTGGTTAACGAGTTCCTCCCCTCCGAGGGCCCCTTGCGGTGGTGACAGAGCCGGGTAGCCGATAATATCCTGAGCTCCCCTTCTCGAGCACTGGTCCTCCCCTCTTTGTACCCTTAGTCCAGTCACGCAACAACCCCTCTGCGTGTCCCGGCTCGTCCCTGCGACGGTCAGTGCGACACGCACCAGGCTGGAACACCCTAGCTACGGTCACTGGTACATACCAGGTGCACCACGCCCTGTCCGGGGACACCCCTCTCCCCTCTCTGTACCACACCTAGTCCACCCCCGGAACTCCCCTCGGGCAATGACCGCCCCGGAAACATGCCGTGGACACCAATGTCAGCCCCCGCGCCGCCGCGCGGTCTCTCGTCTCCTCGCTGGGCCTCTGTAGCTAGTTAACTGTGCGATGGTGGCTCCAATGACCTGCTGTCGGGACCTCTCGTCGTGATCTGCCATGACTGCTTGTGGTGACCTACCGTCGTGACCTACCGTCGTGACCTACCGTCGTGACCTACCGTCGTGACCTACCGTCGTGACCTACAGTCGTGACCTACCGTCGTGACCTATTGTGACCGCGTGTAGCAACGGTTTCCGACAGCAGCGCCTTCTGACCGATCACGGAGCTGGATATCATCGTTCTGTCTCGATAAAAAAGCAGCAAATAACGTCATCAGGAGTATCATTTTCTTTAGCTTTTATTAGCTGAACACGTCAAGCGTGGTAGTTTTATATTGGTTGAATAAAAGTATGGTTTATGTGGAACTTGTATGGTCGCTCAAGAATTCTCGTGGTGAATCATTTATTGTCGTTTCAATCAAAATCTCACAATTTTTGCTCTTCCTCGACCGTGTCTGCCGGGTTAGTGACATTTGCTCGTACCTGGTGTTTTTTTACCCGGAAAATAATATTTAGGTAGTCACCCCGTCACCTGTCAAGGCCCACGTGCCGTCAATCTCTGCGTCCTCCTGCCCACTATCCTCGGGCGATTGATCGCTCCCCCGGCGCCAGGACGGCGTGATAATCGCGTCAGGACATGTTCCGGGCCCGACCAGCCGTGCGATTGGAGCGTGTTGTCGCCTCCCGCGGCAGTCAGCGCCCCAGGGTAATCTAAAGGGAACGCCGCTGCCCTAATGGTGTTCCGGCCGCCCGTCAGCCGCCGCCGCCGGCGTCGACGTCAATGGCGTGTTAATTCACCATTGTCGGCATGCCTGCGACGTGCAGCCGAGGGGAGGTGCAGGAGGGGAGGTGCACAATGTCCACCCCCTGTCGTCCCCCGCTCCCGGGCCGCCTGGTGCAGCCGGCTGAAGCTCCTATAAAAAGAGGCTCGGCTCCCACTGTTTTCGTAGGGCGTATGAATGGTTTTGTAAAACAGCGTGAACGGGGCGAATTCGGTCGGATGATGATTGGTGACGCGTTGGAGAGGCATAACCGTCAATAAGGGCCTGGGGTTCTAATAAGGGCCCAGTCAGAGAAACTGGCAGCCCCGTACTTTGAATTATGTTCTGGAATATCGTTATCGACTATCGTCTAGTATAAATAAGTCGAACGTTGGGGCTTGTTTTGGAATCTGTAGCCTGCAATGGCGTGATCATTCGGACGAGATGTGATACGATGTCTACGTACTTGTCAACAACTCTGGTGGAAAGGAATGCCATCAACGGCAGCCATATATCCTTGCAGCACCGTAAACCGTTCCACTCTCTTTCATTCTATTCCAGCGCCGTTTAACTGAACCCAGGGGAACCATGAGTCACTGGTCCTGCGCCTCTGTGGCAGATCTGCAGACTGTCGCAAAAACTGCCGCTGACGGATTGGCGCGGTGCTTCAGGCTGATTTATAGCGGGACAGAACGAGACCTAATCTAGCCCAGACGCCGTCACTTCGGATAACCAGCCGAACAAAGCCGGGATTCAAGGCTCATGCGCTCCGTAATTCGGTGGCGGCAAGGCGAGACGGGAGTAGGGTGTCTTAACACGCGAGTAGCTAGAGATTAGGCCCCGACTATGCTGCGTCAAAGAAGTTCCTCGGGCCTACTTGCTGTCCTGGCCAAGTTTGAAAGCTCACATTTTCTTGCATATTAATTTTGATATGGAAGGGACCGTGTCTATTTGTTCCGGTTTGATGCAATTAGTTTTCTTTCTCACGCTGTCGGTTCGTTCAGGGGCACGTTTTTGTCTCGTGGGATCGTACGTGCAACTGTTAGCATTATTGGGAGCTGAACAAAGGCAACTTGTGGCACAAATGCTCAACCCCACAACAAAGTCCCGCTACTTTATTTTTCTCTAATGTCATTAACCTGGACTGCAATCCAAGAGTCGAAATTGGCTCGATAAAATTCCCTGCATACTGTTACTTAAGTTTTGTATCAGCTGTAACTGGAACCAAGTACCTGAGTTTCGTAATTAGGTCGGAAAGTTATGCATACGATATTTTACCAGTAGCATAATTTACCTAGCTTCTACACCCATAGCCCTCTATGATTTAAAAAACTCATACCAAGAACATGCTTAATATGCCCTATTTTCCTATAGCATGAACCATCAAAACGCTAAAAGGAGCATAAGCAAGGAGAATAACCAAGCAACCCTCGCCCATACCCCGGCCAGTCATAACATCCTGAATATAAGCACATAGCCCACTTAACATAAAATCAAGATCACCATAAGAAAACGTACACTCCGGCAGAGCCATTCTTTCAGATATTGACTGAGGCATTGCTGCCAGCACGTGAGCTCGTAGTACACCCTGCAGATGGTCGGCCTGGCGGGCAGCGGTCGGGTCGGAGAGAGGGAGATAGGAGATGCGCGTCTCTCCCGCGGCTGTACCGTGCCCAGGAAGGCGCTGTGGCCTCGAGATAGAGTGATTTTCTCGCTCGGTGTCCTGCCGCGCTCCGGTGGCGGCCGTGATGACCCTAGAGCACGCCGCCGCCGCCGCCGCCGCCATCGCTCCACTGCACCACCGCCGCCCATGGGAACGGAAACGGTGGGCCCAGACGCCGTAACGGCCTCTGCGAGGCGGGCGAACCAATAGTGTTCTTGTCTGATGTTCGTCCACGTTGTATGCTGTAAGCGGTGGATAATGAACGATCGGCATTGTGGTAATTAGTATTCTGCTCCTGCTCGGCCAACTGTTACAGCTCCATTGGTTGAGTACTGCGATAACATAACCCTCACCTCCAAGCGTCTGTAGATTATTTGGGTGAAGAGGAGGTAAATATCGTTGGCCTCTGCGTCAGGCGTGTTGGAGATTGCTTCCTCTCCTGATAGTGTAGTACCACTTCAACGGAGTGTAGTACCACTTCAACGGACAACAGAGACGTCTGGCTTGACGTCTACTACGTTGACCTCCCCTGAGAAGTATCGGCGCCGATGTAATTTTACCGTCGGCCATGCAGCTTGAAACCGCGGGCAGACCGCAGCTACAGAGTCTCCGAGCGTGGTTCGTGACATCGTCTCGGCTGTCGCGCTCAATAATAACTGGAACTCGTCTCCGCGTTTCGCCCCTCCCCGGAGCTGGAGTAACGGTACAGTAACCGCTCCCCGCTCCGGCCGCTGACGAGAGCTGTGCTGACGTCACCCGCAGCAGGAGCGCCTGCCTGACCCTGCGCGGTGGGGTGGAGAGGCCGGCGGCGGACCGTGTCCTCTCTCTCCCTCCCCTCTCCGCTGATTGCGTGGTGCGGTGGACGACGTTCCGCCGTCCTGCCGGGCTAGCGACAGGTGTGCTCCCAGCCGGCGTTCACGCAGGGGAAGGGGAGGGAGCGTCTTGCCGCCTCGCACCTGCTCCTTGCGTCTCCCCACGTCTACCCCTAGCCAGTCCAGGGCCGGAGCGATTGTCTAGCACATGGCCCCGGCAAGGGCTGAGTGGACATAGATAAATCCACTGTTAAGTTTACCGATGTCTATCGACAATCTGGATCAGTTTGTGGATTTCCTGCCGTTTCAAAATTCAAGGCTGCTGGACTTGTTTGGAGTGATTTTATCGGTAAGCCAGCTGGAACAACCCTAAGCGCTGGGACGGCCTTGGTCAGAATGTTCGTCGGATGTGGAGCCTTCCTCTCATGGTCGAATACAACTTAATAGGTATAACCGTGGACAGAAGCAGACGTTTGGTGTCATACTGGCTTCATCCAGGACAGTGGATGACAGTGGATGACAGTGGATGACAGTGGATGACAGTGGATGACAGTGGATGACAGTGGATGACAGTGGATGATTTGAATGATTTGAATGGCAGTGGATGACAGTGGATGATATTACATGACAGTGGATGACTGAATCCACTACAGCGGATGGAATCGAACTAGGACTGGTGATTGTGATTCGGCTACACCCTCGTCCTCTGCGTTCGAGCCTCGCCTCTCTGCGTTCGAGTCTCGCCCTCCCGGCTCACCTGCCCTATCGTAAACCGGGAGGGGCACCGCTGGCCGTCACTGCTGCCAACAGACAATCAGTTTCCGATTCGCCACGGTTTCCCCTAATCCCCCTGGCGCTGCATCCTGATCCCTGCTGGCACGTACCGTCCTGTAACGACATTCCTGCCATACCGGGCGGCGACCTCCTGGGGTGCAGTGCTGTTCGAAGGCCGACTGCACGGTAGCCTCTCGGATGGAGCTGCCACGAGCCAGTGATGTTAGCTACCACTAGCTCATGACGTCATCAGGGTGGGAGGCCATCAGCGCTTTGCTGAATTGCTAGAGTAAGACTGAGGAGTTTGGAAGTTACAAGGCATGTTTCTTTTAGGAAATAACGTTTGATTTGATATTTACTGATGGCATCACGTTCAGACTTCAGAGCATGATACAATCCATTTGCCTACGGTATTTCTGTGATTGACAGAACCAAATAGGGAGTCATAAAGCGCGGGTGCCACATACAGGGCAACAAACATACCCAGCTCAACTGCAGAGGGCTTGGATTTGGAAGTCACACAATTTGCGTTTAAACGTTCATCAAACACTGAACTGCGAATTGGATAAACGTGGAATTGGCTTTACAGTCGGGTCTGCGCGGTTCTGAAAACAGCAGCTGGCTCCGCTTCGACCCAACCACCACCACTGCCGCCGCCGCCGCCGCCGCCGCCGCCGCCGCCGCCGCCGCCTCCAAGTAACGACGACCCACCCCTGTCCTGCCGCAGCCATTACCCCATTACCCAGCCTTTTGCCCCGCGCAGGGCCGGCGCCCGGCACCATGTCACGGATGACTCAGTCCGTGGCATTATTCACCAGCTGTTTGTGCCGCGTTTCCATGGTGATGGGTTCGGGCGCCCCCCCCCCCGACCGGACCCAGTGAATGCCACGCCCCAGCGGTAGCGGCGGCCCCCGCGTCCGCTCTGGTGCGGCCGGCTCGGTGGAGCCAGTGGCAGCTCAGGGCTGCTGAATTGAACGCCGGCCTTTGTCGGAATAGAGGGGACGATGAGTGAGAGGGCCGGGAACCAGACGGCTATAGTTAGCAGGAGGACTGTTAGTCGGTTTCACGATGGCTTCTTGGGATGTGGTGTCCGAAGAACGGCTAGGACACAGAAGAAACCAGAGACACGATGACAGTGATCTGGTCTAGCTCGGGCTTCGCTTCTGAAGATCGAGAGCTTCGATGTCACCTTTTCAACGCAGTTAAAAATGAAGCCCTGTTGGTCTGACAGAGGACAGAAGTGACAAAGTCGCCTTTGAAGTAGAAGTACCTGTTACTGTTAAACTGTTCTGTTAAATCTGTTAAACCAACGGGCTAACGACAGCTTGTTTCATTTTAGGAACATACATGGTAGGTAGATATTTTTTTCCTATCCTACGCTTCGAATGAAAACATGATATGTTGTGTTGTGAATTGTGATCCTTTGCCTTTCTCATTAACTTTGCCATAGCGTACTCGTATTCATCTGTCCTCCTCATAGCCTCTGCATTTCCATTAGTCCCTGGCGTCTTTCCGCCAGCAGCGGCTGGCTCGGTGGCACTGTGTCCCGGCCAGTGACCGCTGTCCCGGCGGCCAGGCTCCTCCAGCGTCTGTCGCTGGTCTGCGGCGGCCCCGGCCGTCTGCCGTCCCGCTCCACCACCGGCGCTAATAGCTCCGGCTGTGACCACACCGGCTCTCATGACGAACCGCCACCACCAGACGGAGCTGAGGAGCTGCCGGACGGGCTGAGGTACTGCCGGACAGAGCTGAGGCACTGCCGGACAGGGCTGAGGCACTGCCGGACAGGGCTGAGGCACTGCCGGACAGGGCTGAGGCACTGCCGGATGAGGCTGAGGAACTGCCGGACGGGGCTTGGATGAGGGTAGCGAGCTATCTAGAGCATTACCACTGGCTACCCATTTCTCTTTCTTTTTTCTCTGTCTGTTTCCTGCAGGACCGTGCTCCTGCTTTCTGTAGTGTGCACACTGCGTACTAGAGGGTGCATGCACGATCAAGATATCTAACCTTCGCGGACGGGATGATGATTAGAGCCCCGTACAATACATGATGCCTAGATTAACTGAACGTGTTCTTTGTCACTTCAACCGGGAGCGTTATTGTCTGTTGCATTACGAGTCGTGTTGCATTTTGTACCGCAAAGAGTCTGTTACGATGTGATGCAACACCATAACTCAAACATTGCAGACAAATGCTGCAACATGGCTATTCATATCATGACACTTCATGACGCGGAATGCCGCAGACCACGACAAACGAGCTCAGCCAGCGTGGACCATGTGAACACTTTCTCCGTCTAACTACCCTGTCGGTCACACCGCCGCCACTGTGTGTGAATACCTTTCGGGCCTGTGGGCATCTGACCCAGCTTTCAGTCGGCCGCACTCACCGCCACCGCCGAGCCATACGGCATATCTAATGACGGCTAGTTAGAATTCCGCGCTCTGATTTCCACCCCGTGAACAAGGTGCGACGAACACTAAACATACAACTGTCACACATTCCTCGGCCGTCACTAGCCGCCTTCGTCTGCCCCTGCCGTCCTCTATCTACCTCCGACCTACCCTCCCCACCTCCGACCTACCCTCCCCACCTCCGACCTGCCTTTCCCACCTCCATCCTGTCCTTCCCACCTCCGACATTCCCTTCCCACCTCCATCCGCCACCCGCGAGCTCTCTCGTCCGGCTCTGCCTTTGTCCCTGCTCGCAGCGCGTGGAGACGGGGTTAGGAGCGTTCCGCTCCCCGCTCGGGCCCCGCTCGGGCCCCGCTCGGGTCGTGTTTATTGTCATTGTCGCGGCCGATGCGTCGCAGAAGCAGGTGCGCCTTTTTCCGAGCCGGCAACGATGCGACGACGCGCCCGGGCCGTTTTTGCCTGCGATGTTTGCCGCTTGTGATGGTGTTTGCAGCGGGGTGGATCAGAGTCGAGTTGTGCCGCCGCTGCCGCCGATCGAGCACAACACAGGACGCTGGTGATCGCGCTGGTTTTGGCTCGGTCCGGAGCGCTCGACAAGGTCATCCGGGTCACTGTCGCTGTTGTGTGACCGCAGCGGCTCCAGTGGACTCGGAGGGGACCTAGATTAATCGTGACAGCTCGCCGAATCGTTTCGACTCCTGACAACTCAACGCAGATTTCTTGGTCTCCATGTGATCCACGGTTCCCACCCGGCTTCATCAGCATCGAACAGTTTCACAAAACTTCAGAGGTATTCATTAAACTTCAGCGAAGCACAGCATGGCCACAGTTTCTGTTCCCAGCTCGAGGTCCAATTACCCAGCCGCTGGGCCAGTAGTGAACAGGTGTATTACAGAGCGCTGCTTATGATGACAGTGGCTTCAGGAGCGGCGGCCGGGGCTGAGACGGTGAAGCTAGTGGCGGCGGCGGCAGGGGCTGAGACGGCGAAGCTAGTGGCGGCGGCGGCGGCGGCGGCGGCGGCGGCGGCGGCGGCGGCGGCAGCGGCAGCGGCAGCGGCGGCGGCGGTCCGTTACTCCCGCCCCTTGGACCTCATTTGTACGGTACCGACAGCGGCACATGGTGCCTCCACCGTGGACGCGTGCTCCGCCATGCGGATAGCTAGCCACAAAACCTGTCGCTTGTGACGCGAAGATGGCGGAACAGCCGGGAATGGTGACGGCAAGTGGAGGCTTGCGTGAGGCAGGGGTCGCTCAAAAGATCGATCACTTGTTTATCGCCAGAAGCAGGGATGATAAATGCGATGCAATGTGGGAGATGGAGTAGAGAGCCTGGCTTGCTGGTTTGCAGCAAGCTAAATTGCTTAGCTGAGCGGGTGCTTTAGCTAAACGATTTTTAGCTCCCGAGAAAGATAAATTTCGGCTTACAGGCGGTATTTCTCGGAAATTGAACGCATTTTTGGCCAGAAAACGCTTCGTTTCCTTCAATTGATGTGACAGTTGACACTGATCGCTTGAGCAGAAAAGCCTGTTTTTCCTCAGGCTGAACTCTACTGCAATTTGATGGAGATTTTGATAACGCAGCAGTGGTATACCTAGAATGGTCAGCAACAAGACGTGGTGGCAAAACACGTCTGAAACTGAATACATGGAAAACGAGTCTCGTGATATTTGTCATGTTTCCAATTTAAGCTGATTTGTCTAGTCTTATATACAATATATTTGTTGCTGCTGGCCGGTCCGTGCCAGACCTGTCTTCAAAGACAAAACGTCATTGCCCTGCACTGCTCCCCCTCTGTGATGGCTTCTGTACAGAATTCCTGCACTGCTCCCCCTCTGTGATGCTTCTGTTACAGGATTTCTGCACGTGCTCCCCTTGTGATGGGCTTCTGATACAGTTATTCCTGCACTGCTCCCCCTCTGTGTGGCTTCTGTACAGGATTCCTGCACTGTTCCCCTCTGTGATGGCTTCTGTACAGGATTCCTGCACTGCTTCCCCCTCTGTGATGCTTCTGTACAGGATTCCTGCACTGCTCCCCCTCTGATTGATGGTTCTGTACAGGTTCCTGCACTGCTCCCCCTCTGTATGGCTTCTGTACAGGATTTCCTGCACTGCTCCCTTCTGTGATGGCTTCTTGTACAGGATCCTGCACTGCTCCCCTCTGTGATGGCTTCTGTACAGGATTCCTGCACTGCTCCCCCTCTGTGATGGCTTCTTACAGGATTTCTGCACTTGCTCCCCCTCTGTGATGGCTTCGGCTCAGGATTTCCTGCACTGCTTCCCCCTCTGTGATGGCTTCTGTACAGGATCCTGCACTGCTCCCCCTCTGTGATGCTTCTGTTTACAGGATTCCTGGCACTGCTCCCCCTCTGTTTGATGGCTTCATGTACAGGATTTCCTGCACTGCTCCCCCTCTGTGATGGCTTCTGTTACAGATTCCTGCACTGTCCCCCTCGTGATGGCTTACTTGTACAGAATTCCTGCACTGCTCCCCCTCTGTGATGGCTTCTGTTACAGGAGTCCTGCACTGCTCCCCCTGTGATGGCTTCTTACAGGATTCCTGCACTGCTCCCCCTCTGTGATGGCTTACTGTACGGTCCTGCACGCTCCCCCTCGTGTGATGCTTTCGTGTACAGGTTCCTGCACTGGCTCCCCCTCTGATGATGGCTTCTGTACAGGATTCCTGCACTGCTCCCCCTCTGTGATGGCTTCTTGTACAGATTCCGCACTTGCTTCCCCCTCTGTGATGGCTTCTGTTACAGGATTCCTGCACTGCTCCCGTCTGCTGATGGCTTTGTACAGGATTCCTGCCTGTCCCCTCTTGATGGCTTCTGTACAGGGATATCCTTGCACTGCTCCCTCTCTGTGATGGCTTCTGTACAGGATTTCCTGCACTGCTCCCCCTCTGTGATGGCTTCTGGTACAGGATTCCTGCCACTGCTCCCCTCTGTGATGGCTTCTGTACAGGATCTCCCACTGCTCCCCCTCTGTGATGCTTTCTGTACACTGCTCCCCCCATGTGATTGGCCTAGATCCTGCACTGCTCCCCTCTGTAATCTCGAAGGATTCCTGCACTGCTCCCCCTCGTGTGATGCTTCTCTGTACAGGAGTTCGCTGCACTGCTCCCCTCTGTGATGCTTCTGTACAGGATTCCTGCAACTGCTCCCCCTCTGTGATGGTTTGTACAGGAATTCCTGCACTCTCCCCCTCTGTGATGGTGGCTTCTGGTACAGCCCCCGGGCTTCTCGGTTTCACTCGTAACGCTCAGCACCGGCCGAAGCTTGTAGACGGGAGACTTATGGCTGTTTACGTTTAGCCAGTTGTCGGAACACAGTCGCCCCGCTCTGCTGCGCCTGCTACCGTTCATCGTCGCTAGCTTCCTGCGTTTCTTGTCGGTCCGTTGTTGTATGTACTGCGTCGCTCTCCGCACGCGTGACGTCGCAGCGCGACGTCACGGCGCAGCGTGAGCCAGCGTCAGAACTAACTGCTCCGTTGGTGATCCATCCCGACCACAGCCCGCGCTGCACCAGCAGCTTGACCGCGCCAGTCACGCCGGTTAAGTTCCTCAGACGGCGCGGGCCCGTTATGTCCGCCTCGTGCCGCGGTCGGCGAGCTGCTGCTGCGCCGTCACTTCGCTGACGGCGCTGACGTCGCTGACGTCGCTGACGGTCATTCTCTGTTGAGTGCACCCGATGAAGCAGCCTTATCAACGCCAGTGGATCGATGTCCTATACTTTGGTGTCTCGTTCTCTGCTTGCAAAATGCACTCAAGCGACGAAACTGAATTTCAAACATTACCACCACGATTTTGCTGCCTCAGCATCAATGACGTCACCGGCGCCAGATCGTCGCTCTATCGAGCCTGTCTGCCGAACCTTTGTCTGCGGCGCCGGGCGGGCGGGAGCGTGTTTAGGCCAGCTGCTGGCTGCTGCTGCCACTGGCCTGTGTCGCCTGACATCGGGCGTTGCCAGGCGTGACCCTTTGGACGTTTCGTCGCCGCCCAATTAGGGCAGTCAGACCACGCAGTGCGCCCCGTCACGGTGGCTGGCTGGCTGGCTGGCTGGCTGGCTGGCTGGCTGGCTGGCTGGCTGGGCACCTGACCAGCAGTCATGGCGGAGTATCCCAACGTCAGGCATCCCAATGGCTGTGTAGCCACACCGTCACGCATGCCAGGCTGCCATTTGAAGGCGCATGTGGCATTGTGGTTTGGGTTTAACAGAGTTGCACGGGTTATAGGGTTACAGTTATTGAGAGTGCAGGTATATTTAATGTCTGTAGATGGAGGTTAAGGCCGTTCAGCCGGGTAAATATCACGAAAACGTGGAGATAAACGAGGCTGATTATGTTGATTAGGGCAGCATGGTCTTGTTTTCCTTGCCGTTAGTATGCGGGCAGTGCAGGCCAGAGAGGTAGTAGTGTCGTGTTTTGTTTATATCATCGAAGTTAAAGTGGGAGCCGCGTAAACAATGTAATTGGTGGGCGCCTGCATTCGGGTGTTGAATTTCAACTGCTGTTTGCTCGTTTTAGAGATATAGATGATATAGTTACCCTATGGCTATGGTCCCGTATGACTTTGTAGATTCCATCACCCAATTTTTAAACTTTATGTAACGCTACTATCTCTGCTGTTTTCATTTACGGTGTGGCAGCGTGCAAGTTAAGTTGTTGTTCGCGATGCGCCGTGATAGTGAGATGGTTCTCTGCCAGCCTTCTGCAAATCCCGTGCTAAACAACAGTGATCTTTATGCACTCTTACAAACCTAGTGTTCGCTCCTCAGAATACATCAACATCTCGCTTTATGTCAACCTCCAAAAAAGCAGAATGACATTAAATTCATGAGAGGTTTTTGCGCATATACTCTCCCTTTCCAGCGCGTCGACTGTTACTTCAGCACCACGAGAACAGTGCACAGGTCTCAGCCAACAGACAGGTGAAAACCGTCCCACCCTGTAGCAAGTGTCCGGTCTGCAAGGCAGCGACACTCACTCGGCGGTGCCGGACGGAACAGGCCTCGTGCAATCTGCAATTCAAAGTGCCAGTTGTGGCGCGCTGACGGACTGGCTGCAAGGTCAGAGCCGGTCTGCAACCTCCCCGCCCCTCCCCCAGAGCTGGCGATCCCATGACTGGACACGGGACTGATCGCTGGTGTTCTTTTCTTTGTTCCAGGTGAGAACGCGTCCACGGTGTAGATCAAAGATGAGGAGCCGTGTCAACATTGCGCGACGTTGCGCGACTGGCGTGAGGAGAAGCGGTACTGTGAGTAGTGTCTCGGCCGTTGAACGTCTACCAGTTGTCTAAACACAGCGCTCGGTTCACACCAACAGAAGCCCTCGAGCGGCAGTGGAAGGGAATGCTCATCAGGAAGCTATCGCAGGCAGTGGGTGACTGTCTGGGCGGCGCGGGGAGACCCGCGTCTGTGTGTGGTCCCGTGCTGCTTCGGCCGACGGCGAGGGAACGGGGCATCGGTCGGTCGCGGCGGCGGCTCCCCTGGCAGTGGAACAACAAACAGTCTGGGACGGAATGTCGCGCGTTAACTCGCTTGGCGTCGCGGCGACGCCTCCAGCAGAGCGTCAGACCAGGAGCGCTAGTCACCTGAGTTGTTCAGCTGTCGAGGGCTCGCCAGCAGAGCGACAGACCAGGATCGCTAGTCACCTGAGTTGTTCAGCTGTCGAGGGCTCGCCAGCAGAGCGACAGACCAGGAGCGCTAGTCACCTGATTTGTTAAGCTGTCGAGGGCTCGCCAGCAGAGCGGCAGACCAGGATCGCTAGTCACCTGAGTTGTTCAGCTGTCGAGGGCTCGCCAGCAGAGCGACAGACTAGGATCGCTAGTCACCTGAGTTGTTCTGCTGTCGAGGGCTCGCCAGCAGAGCGGCAGACCAGGAGCGCTAGTCACCTGAGTTGTTCTGCTGTCGAGGGCTCGCCAGCAGAGCGACAGACCAGGATCGCTCGTCACCTGAGTTGCTCAGCTGTCGAGGGCTCGGAAACAGACTGCTGAGAGGCTGTTGTGGCGGCTTCCGGCCTCCCGGAAAACACTTGCAGAATGACAAAAAACGACGATCCATTGACAGACTCTGTTCGCCAATGTATGATGTATGAATGAAAGTGTTTTTACCACCGAAGGTCAGCAGAGGCCGCGAGACGAGCAGGGCAGTTTTTCCTCGACGCGGACCCAGCAATGCATGATAGGCGATTGCGCCGCAGGTGTGACGTGTCCCTGATCGGCGACAGCTGCCGGGTGTCGAGGACGTACCCAGTGCCCCATCCGCCGCCGGAGGGCGCCGGGGCTCGTTTCTCCCTTCCGGACACCCTAGTCTCCGCCACGGGAGACGGTGGACAGCGGTCGGGCGGTGGGCGGTGGTGAGCGCGGCAGCGGTACGCAGTTGACGGTGGCAGGCGTGGGTTGCGTCGTCAGTCACCAAACAAGGCCTCGCCTCCGCCCTAGATGAACGGACCGGCCGTACAAACACCATCCATCCTGTTTTGTCGCCGCCCGGTGGGACCGCCGCCTTTGACCCGGTCACACGGCGCCGACAACATGTCCCAGAGGAACACACTGCGAGCCACGCGACAGAGCTGCCGGTTTGGGAACATTTGAGCCACTTGGTAGAGATACCGGTTTGAGAACACAAACCCGAGACCCGCTTCATGGGCACGTTTGGTATCAGGTGGTACCATCCACACATTTCAACCCAATGAAATTCGTTGCGGATCTACGGAACAATGCTAAGCTCAGCGGCGCGTACTGGGTCAGTCAGCTTTGTTGACAGGCGTGCTGGCGGTGCTGCACGTTCGGAACGTTCGCCCACAGGAGCATTGCCGTGTAAGCATGGCGCTACAAATCTGCGAATCAGCACGTGACGGAGCTCAACATTGCAGGGTCCCGTTTAAGCTGGAGGACAGATCATGTGCAGATAAGGCCACCATATACTGTTGTGAGCTGACTGAATGTTTTTTGTTTGTGATTTGAGGAATTTTGACAAATTTGGATAGAGGTGGGCTCACGGCGTTGCCCCAACCAATCGAATGCGCTTTGTTTTCAGTCCGTCATCAAAAGTATGTGCCTGAACACAAGATATGCAAAATTTCCAACCAGAACACAATGGCGCGACCGGCGACGTTGACAATACACAATTGTTTGCTCTGGTCTGGACAAGGCTCCTGGCCGGGTCGCGAACTTGCAGCTGGACTCTCCGTCGCCACTGGACATGTTCGCGCTGTAGTGTGCTGTGCACTGTGCAGTGTGCAGTATACCGTGAGAAGGCTGCAGATTTCAGCTGTGAGACGTCGTGGGAAGTGGGTGCCCCGTTCCAGCCGGCAGTCGTTGGCATTGCGTAAGCCGGCGACGGGCTTTGGGGACCTGTTGTCTTAGAGATGTGAAGGCGCGGAGTTCCTGCGTTCCAGCTGGTGGAGGCGGCGCTTTTGTTACACAGGTGACGCTGGGGGCGAGGAACAGTCTGTAACGGTGCAGACGTTAGAACACGGCATTGTTACGTAAAACAGGAACGGGGCCGTATTGTCCCTGGTGGGACTTTGTCATTCGGTGAAGTAAGCCATTTTATTCATCAGAATGACCCTAACGGTTGCATTTCTGGTAAAATTATGGTCAAATAAACCGGGTCCAAATAACGTCGAATGACGATGCTTGAAAGGGAAAAATATGACAACTTTTTTCCCACCACAAAGTTACAAGCATATTATACTTGAAACTACATCAATCGAAAACCGAAATAAGGGCATATGGAAAATATGTAAAATCTTACAATTTATTCGATTTTGGCATTTAACACTCTGACCGAAAAATAAGATATCATG
Source organism: Semibalanus balanoides (assembly GCA_014673585.1). Taxonomy (NCBI): domain Eukaryota; kingdom Metazoa; phylum Arthropoda; class Thecostraca; order Balanomorpha; family Balanidae; genus Semibalanus; species Semibalanus balanoides. The sequence goes on from VOPJ01007362.1 coordinate 23,440, forward strand.
TATAATTATTAGCGTGGCTAAGCGCGCCACAACCCTTCCCATTACCAGCATGGTGGTGGACGAAGGATATTCTGGAAAATTGATATACTTGTACCATGGCAACACCTCCCATAAGCAAAGGTTAATATTAAAATTTTGAAAGGGTACTCGTCCCCCTCGCCAAAACGCCTGGGATGGCGAGCTCCCTAATCGGTAGCTTCTCTAGCTACCGCCTTACATATATTTTCAAAAAACTATTTCTGAATTGTAATTATTCAATGATATAGAAAGTTATTTCACCTGCCAAATTAAGAGATGGCGGAGTTAACTTATAATTATCAGATGGTTCCTAATGGAGATAGGGTAATATAACAAAAGTATTCGTCAACTACAAGTAAATTCCCTTCAAGTAAAGCGGAATTAAACATTATTTTTAGTGGAAACTGTAGCTTAGTTCCCTTTGGAAGAAGATATGCAGAAGTCGATTATACATCTAAGGTAGGTAATATAAAAAAGTCAAAGTATCAATATTCCCTTCAAGAAGCGGAATAACATTTTTATAAATTAAGCTTAGTTCCACTGGAAAGATAATGCAGAAGTCATTATAATGACCATTTACACTGGAATCACCGCGAAAAGTCAGCTTTTCAAGCTGTCAATGGCTGACTTTGTGTTGCATAACTTTCAAAGTGTCATTGATCGCGCTATGAAATGGCTCCATTTGCAGCATTGTTCGCTTACATCACTAATGTGCCTTGGCAGAGCCTCTGTCACTTGAATGACTACAATTCAACAATCCGTATTATCCCCAGACCGTTATGCTGTCATCCGTCGTTTTGTGACATCCAATTTGCGGTCATCAGCTTATCAAAGCCGGTCCTATCATCATTCATCTACCTCCGCCAAAATACAAATTATCATCCTGTGTGATTGTCGTGGCGTCGTCGCCGGTTCGCCGGGCTCGATCGCTCCTCGCACAAGACAGCCAGCCGGCCCGGCTTCCCAGGCCCACCCTTCCCACCGGCCGCGTTCGCGGCGCCGGCCTGCCGAGGTCGACGACCTCCGCTGCCGCCGGGAGGTAGACTGTCCCGCACGGCTCCTACTGCCGCCGGCGTCTCGAGTCCTCGACTCGGCTGCTCGGCGGTGGTACGGTGCAGGCTCCGGTGGCGGTGAGCGGTGTCGAGAGAGGTCGCAGCGGGCTAGAAATTGAAGTACACGGCCTGTCGTGTGAGAGGCGCCAGAGGGGAGACTCGTCCTGGTGACTCCGGCGTCAGATCTGACAAATGGTGACTGGGGTTTTTGCGCGGCACGCTCCGTCACATCGGTCGGTTTCGGGCCGCCTGCGCCAGGTGGTGTCTTCTGTGGCGGGGTGGGTGACTGCCTTGTCACAGTGTTTGGTGTCGTGCCGCTGCATTTACGCAGAGATGATAAAGCAAGCTAACTGTTTGTTGATGAATGGAGGGTGTCACGTCGCGTGATTTATTTCGTCTAACGGTTTTGGTAATACACAGCAGTTTGTTTCTTAATCACGCACTATAATTATACGTAGTTTGAATGCTATTATTAAAATTATTGATCGGCTCGGAATGTACATTTCACAATATCTTGTACCTATCATGTAATGTTGAGTCAATAAATTAAAGTGATGCGTGATTCATACAACTAAAATGTGGCAATGACCACTGACTAGTCAGTAGTCACCAGAAGATGAGTCATCCAAGGCGTTTCTCAATATGACTCACCCATTGATTCGCTGTAACTTTACACAGACTATAGTTTCAGCATCCGAAATTATTTGTCTCGCATGAGGAATTCCAGTTTCCGAGTGAGTCGGCGGATGAATCATTGGGTCGGCACAATCATTCATGGCATGCATTGTCATGTCCGATGACGTCACTTTGTCAAACGTGAGCTCGGATATCCATTTCCATACCATCCACCCATCGGCGGATCTAGGATTTAGTTTTTGGCCCCATGGGGGCATCACCCCATGGGGCATCACTCCGAAAAAAGTTTATCAAAATGTAAAATTTCCTGATTTTGCTCCCTTATTTATGCATTGATATTAGATAAACGTTATTAGATAAGCTTTCCTTAGAAAAAGTTGCGTAAATCTCCTAGATCAGGAAATGTGTAAATTTGCGCCAATTTCAGGCGGTTGGGGGGGGGAGTAATTGCCCCTGATGCCCCCTGGATCCGCCAGTGCATCAGCCGATATATCCTGAATCGATATCTGGAGGTCAAATGCTGCAGGTCGGTGACTGATGACCTCAAATTATCGCATGCCAGCGTATGTGGAACTGAGCAAAACATGGATTGTTTGATTCGATAAGCAGGTGTGCACTTGCTTGTAGCTGTTATCAAAAGGAATTTCGGTTTCCGAGTGAGTCGGCGGACGAATCATTGGGTCGGCACACAATAGTTCATGGCAGTCGCTAGTCATGTCAGATGACGTCACTTTGTCAAACGTGAGCTCGGATATGCATTTCCTAGCGGCTCTGATTTCCATTTCCATACCATTCACCGATATTCCCGATCGATATCTGGAGGTCACATGCTGCAGCTCGGTGACCCCAAATTATCGCATGCCAGCGTAAGTGGAACTGAGCAAAATATGGATGGATTGTTTAATGTCGATAAGCGGGTCAGTTGCTGTTTTAGCCTTCAAGACGCCATTTTTTTTTAAATAATGAATGCATAGTTATTATACAAATGTCTGATATAAAGAATTCAATAAGCCTTTGCACAGCAGAGAAACAATAGATTGCTTTGCTTGCTATTTTTTTTTTGTTTGTTTTGACCGCGAGTATCGGACACTACAATACCTACTACAAAAAATGAATGGAATAAAAAGTGCTGCGGCTTCTTATTGAACTATCTATCGTGCCAGTCACCGTATCAACCAGAGAGTATTGGTGTCGTAAAACTATATAATCACATCCTAAAGCCAATATCTTCCTTGGCCTGACACATTCATGCGTTTCACAAAGTGTCTGTTTTTATTTACGACATACCATCACTGCGGCATGCCCAAATGCGTCTCGGGTGCCGCTCACCGGCCAGCACAGACATACGTCTCTGCCGGGCCGGGCTTCTGCAGTTCTGAGCCAAGCTGACTGATAAGACCACCGGACGGAAGCATCTCCCGGCTGATCTGGGGCACCGGGTCGGCTGTGACCCGCGCATGACCTCCATCCCTGCACTCCCCCTGCTCCCCCCCCCTCCTGCTGCGTCTTGGGACGTCCCAAGGACGTCCCATGACGCAGGCTGCTGCTCCGCTACTACTGCGGGGGGGGGGGCGAAAAGAGACGGGCCGATAGATATCGCAGTTGGTGTATTCCATGTCTCTGCACTCTCCACCGCGTTGGTCCAAGACGGACTAAAGTGTCTGTCCTACGTCTCCCAGTCCCGTCCCAGTGTTTCGTTTGTTAGCCTCTGCACGTCGGGGTGTTCCTGTTCTGTCTCCGAAATGGTCGCATCGTTTATTCAACCGGCACATACCGAGTAGTGTCGGCGGACGATCGTTTCTCATTGCGGTGGTGACGTGTGGCGAAACGAAACTGGACAGCTGTGCGCTTATGGGATTCGTTTCGGCGCAATGAGCTCTACAAACATCGGGTGACGCTAGCGACAGTTTCATTAGCGAACAAAGCAATCGCTTTTCCATTGTAATCATTGGTGGTCTAACATATGCGGATCCAGAACGGACGGTTTAGTGGTCAAATGCTCAAAAGTCTCACAATTCTGAAAACTGATCGGATTTCGCTTTCTTATACATGGGTGCATATTTAAAACACACTTTATTGTGTAAAACTTGCTTAGATTTTCTGATATCAGGAAATGTGTAAATTGTGCACCAATTTCTTATTTCAGGCAGTTTGGGGGCCATGCCTCTCCCCCCCCCACACACACACCTTTGGATCTACCCATGTGGTCTTATGATTTGTGTTAGCCGAGGCAAATGACACAGCCATATCTACGTTTGCAGTTGTGCGGTTTTATCGTTTCTTTTTGTGCGTTTTTTTGTGTTAAGCATTGTGCTAACTCGTTATTACGTTTTGTATTTACTTTTAAAGACGTTATTTAGCGTTTTTTTGTGATGTGACCCTTGTATATCATATACAGGGCCAAAAATAACAGCTAACATTTATCTGACTGACCATGGCACAAATCATGAGCTTCCCCATTCAATGTAAATTTTACATTTTCTAGGCTGGGACTGAATGGGTCTTAATTTTAGGCAGTACAACTTGGGTATACTTATGCCTATAGACGTATCACGTTATTGCCATCACTCCTTTAGGTATATGGGGTGCACGGGGCAAATAGTGAATAATCGGAGATCGGCGCAAATTTAGCATTTCCTGATACGAGAAATCTTTGCAATTGTGCTGAGGAAAGTTTGTTTTAATTCAGTTACCCGCGATGCATAAGCAAGCACAATCATGAGTTTTCAGAATTGTGCGTACTTTTGGAGATTTGGGCCTTAAAACTGATCATAAACCACCCTTTCTGGATCCCAATCACCCATGTGTGCTCTTCACTTTGAATACTTATTTCTTATATTGTGGTTTCAATGGAACTTCTGCATGCAACACCATCGCCGTGACACACAGCACTTAACATCTACTCAACAGCGCATTTCGCCCCTCCAACTTTCCATTTCCAAAACGCGCTCACATTCCCCGTCTCAGCTCCAGTGCAGCGGCGGCGCCGCAGCCCTGAAGCAGCCCCAGCACGGGCGTGGCTCTTTCCTCGAACCCAGCCGCCCCGGCGCCACGTGCCACGTCCCACGCCCTGTGTGCCGGGTCGGCGAACCTAGACCACCGACTCGCTCGCGTGCCGACGTCGACGTCCCACCATCGACCGGCGACCGTCGGCGTCGTCGGCCTCGTCGGCGGCGGCGGTGGAGCGTTGTTCGATCGGCCGGACAGTAATTATGTGTCGCACGGTATCGGTTTCCATTCCGTCGGAGCGCTGTCGATGCGGGCCTCGGCCATGGCACCGTAGCACGACAGAAGCCCTCGCATGCCAGTGGTGGGTCACCAGGAGAACGACTCTATGGAGCAGCTTAATGACACGGCTCGACGACACGAACGTCGCCGCATGCCACACTCCAGCCTGCTATTAATGGGATATCAATTATTCAACCGAAGTCGGTTTCGCGAATTGTTTGCCTGACACCTACGTCCCTCGCGATGCATGGTTCGCTTAGCCATCCGATGCCAGATTAAATAGCCTCGGGCTAGTGTCCGTTTCCAGCACACTCTGAACCCTCCGCAAGACACGGGCATTGGTGCTCATCTGTGAACTGGGCGGTGACACCAGCCTTGATGACGCCACACCACCAGGCAGTTTGTGGCTAACTCGATCACGTCAGCTCCGTATGGCATCGTCGCCCGGGAGTGGCGCCGCCCTTCGTTAAGCCTTTCCTGACTGGCTGCACCCAGGGGCGGTGGCTAGAGGCTGCTGGTGTCCGAGTGCTCCCAGCTCCAGCATGTCGAGGCGTGACCGGAGATTGTCATGTCGTGTCAGGCGTGCAATAGACTTTCTATAGGCTGTCTTATCCTCTGGGACTGTCGGGCAGTAGAGGACAATGCCCTGGGGTCATATCTCAGACTTGAATCAGCTGCTGACCCGCTGTCTCAAGCCAGAGCTACAGGTGGAGAGCCGATCGATCATGCGGAGTTGAGTTTGGAGTTTAACGTAGTTGGAGCAACAGGCAGCCTCCAGCTGGCAGCGGCTGTTATAGCGTATATCTGTTTTAAACAAAGTGCGGCTGATATTTCAAAGACAGATTATGCACAACAGCAAGCCGCAGTTGCCATTTCTGTCAGCAAATGAATCAGTCAATCTTTCGTAATGTTTTCCGCTGTGGTTTGCTATCGTTTCGTCCATTTGCAACAGCATGGCACATGTTTTGAACAGTCGGTGCCGGATGTTTACGTGAACTCGCTGTTTGGTTCGAGAGGAATAACTTGCACTAGTGACTACCCAGTACCCGCGCGCCGTGGGCGATCTAAATGCTCTCAGATCTGCGCTGCGGGAACGCTCAGTGTTGTTATTGTCACAGAGGAAGGGTTTTTACACTGGCCGCCGCCGGCCCGCGCCCTGCCGCCGAACAGGTCTGATCCATTAGTTCACCAATGTCGGCCGAGATATGTCCATTAGTTCACCTCCCAGCGGGCGGTAAAGAAAACCCGCCGACGGATGGTTACCATGGTAACAGACTCTGCCTTGTCGGTGGTATGGACGGTGCAGTCGGTGTTATGCAAATATGCGCCCTGTGCGTGCAGCACATGTGCCCGCCAGTTACAATGTGTGCTGCCCGCGGGCTTAAAACAATAATCGATGCCACGTCTTTGTTCCGGATTCGCTTCACGAAACGGCGGTCGAAAACGTTACTGAGTACCGGAAATGGGGGCCGATCGCCGTCTTTCTAAGCCGGCAACGTGCCCTGATAATCAGGTCTGTGCAGTCGTGCGCGGTCGGCACCGTTCCGTTTGCACGATTCGGCTTGGCTCGTCCGTCTTCGTCCATTGCACTCGCTGATCGCACGACTGTGATCTGCCGGCGGTGTGTGACGGGCCGTCATGATTGACCGTCCGTCACGATCGACTGCTGGCCACGGCCCACGGGTGACGGATAGCGGGCCGGCCGTGCTGCGTGGTAGGGTGTGGCCGGGGCGGCCGGCGCGCGCCGCCGTGCCGACGCCGCCGACGCGACCCACATGCAACGAGCTGGTGGGCGGCCGAATCGATACCCGTCTAGTGAGACCACACTCCACACCAGCCGTCGGTATCGGCGCGAGACGTCCCGGCTGGCTGACCGGCCGACAGTTCGACCGGCCGACCGTCTGACTCACTGTTTGACAGTCAGACACGACAGTCAGACAGACACGACAGTCGGACAGACACGACAGTCAGACAGACAGACTGACTCAGACTGTCTGACTGTCCGACCCCTGCCGGGAGCAGCGGTTCCCGCGGGCGGAAACATGCACCGCCCCGCCCCTGCCGCCCTCCTGTCACCACCGCCCCCGCCCCCGCCCCCGCCCCTGTCGCGTCCGTAACGCTTCCGCCTGCTGTGGCGGATCCGGGGTGGGTGTCTCGGCGACACTGTTCTCGCCTCGAGCGTGAGGCCGCCGTATCGCCCGACGTCGCGCAGCTGTGAGGAGACTGGTCGATGTGAGAGGAGCGGGTCGGGGCGGGGGGGGGGGTAAGACACAGACGCCGGCGGTGCGGCCGTCCCAGTAAACGGTTGATGAGAGCCAATTGAAATAAAGTGCATCGACCGCGGCAGAGGGCGGACGGACTGGGTTGTGTGCTGCTCTGCCCGGCCCCCAGCCGCTGCCCTCCCCTGCTCTGAACAGCTCTCCCTCTCTGGCGTTCTGTTCCTCTGTTGTTGTCTGACGCTCCTCCTTGTCCGACGTTTTTCTTCTTCTGATACTGTGTCTAATATTCTCAGTGGCGCTTTCCTTACTGCTATGTTTATTGTCCAATCATCTATCCCGTTCCGATTCTACAACTGCACCCTTACGCTCTTTCTGGCTTCTCTGGTAGTCCTTCATCACGATGGCAGCTGCCGTCTATCCCTTCATCTAATTGTCCAATCGTCATGCCATCCTCTCGCTACTATATCCCCATGGCCATATGAGACCACATCCATGGTAATACAGTGAGTCTGTATCGAATCTCTGAAGCATTATCGGATCCCGGGACACGTGGAGGGTGTCGGATCCTTAATCCCGCAGCTGTCTGTGTACAACTGGGCCGGCTGTTCCCTCTCCCCCCTCTCTCTCCCTCTCTCTTTTCCTCTATTTTCCTTTCTTTCTCTCTACAGCCAAACAGTAAAGCACTGTGTGGACCAAACAATCGCTCTGTGCCTTGTATGCTGTTTACTGTTGGATGTAGACTAGCACGGCATACCTAATACTGTGAGCCTTTCGTGATCCTAGGAGATAACAGATCTGCAAGGGGCCTGGACTCGACCTACTCCACCTTGCCCTTGTGTTGGAGGCGGGCATCCTCCCCTCCCCCACCGCCTGGGGATTGTTGAGGCTAAGACGGCCCCGGCCCGATGCTGAGCCAGTTTCGTCCATTGTCCATTTACTATTGTTTGTGGCGTGACGGGCTGGACTGTCGAGCTTCGTCAGCTCGAACGGAGCATGATTCGAGGGCGTATCGCTGAGGGTCGCGTTAGACCGCGGCTCGAGGGGGGATGCATTGGTGTCGGCATGGCCGGGTGTTGGTTTGCGGCATTGTTTGAGTAACACCGTGGGTGCTATCTGCTGTATCGGCAGGGATGATGGTGTGCTGATTCTGAGCACGTGCTGATTCTGAGCCGATCATCAGCTGGATGTGCTGATCCTGAGTTGATCAGCAGTTTGCAGAGGCACCGCTTTCCTCTTGTCAGCCCCTTCGTCTTTCCTCTCGTCAGCCCTTGCGTGGTTAGCGGTAGCGCTGCCTCATAGCTTGTCCTGAGGTAGACGCTCTTGTCTGTGGTGGGTATGTTAACGAGAGGCGACGGCGGTATAAGCGCTTCTTAAGTATCTGGCTTGTCACCGGGTCACTAAGCGGGAAGTGATACACACAGCTGACAGGCGTTTGCAGGCATCATGATCTCGTCCAAATACGCCCGGAAGGATGACTGTACCTTCCGGTATGCGGTAGAAATTGTCTTTGTGCGCTGTGCAAATTCCACGAGTGGCAGTGTGGCTACGCCAACTAGGACGTCTCGCCCCCGCCAACAAGGGAGGTGTGGGAGGGATGACGTAGCTATGTCCTTTTCTGGACAGATATAGCTGGAGTCCCACATCTGTTTACAGCCACGATGGATACGGATGAGTCGCTTGCATCTCATTATCCGCTACCTGTGACCTCGGGCCTCGGGCATGGGCTCCGCCACAAGAGGGGCCGGGCTTGTCCCCCCAAACAATGTTCCGACTTTTAATATTACGCCTATATGGGCGTTGCAGGGAAAGAATTGACTTCAGAATGCCTCTGTCCCCGATAAAAATCGGAACGTGACTGAGTTCTTGGCTTCGGGGAAGATCGCTGGCTTCTCTGTAAAACTGTTGCTTCCCCACCCAATCGTCTACTAATGCATACTGCATAGTCAATGCTATTTATTTATGTATTTATTTATTGCATCGCCGACAGATTCACATCCACTAATAGGCGAAGTCATACAGTAAAAACAGGGAGGATGAGGGACTGATGAACCAGAATGATTCTACGTATCATTCTGGTTCATCAGTCCCTCCCTGCACCCCGGTATAACATCCCGACCTGTTCGTGTTGCGCCCACACCTCGCAACATGACCGTGCATCCGTACTCCGTTCCGCCTCCGGCTGCGTCGTGCGTCGCTGTCGACGCTGGTGACTCAGCGTCGCTGCGCCCCGCGGCCTCTGCTCGGCCCGCTGCTTGAGGGCCCGGGGGAACTGGTCGACGGCTGTTGCTGGAGCGACACTGGTCCGTTGGTCGTCGGTCGATACTGGCTCGTCGGTCGATACGCTGCACACTCACCGTCGGAACGTCAATAACTGCAGACGCCGCCGACGACGCGCAGCACGCCTCGCCGGCGGTGGCGGCAGCGGCGGCGGCGGCGGCAGCGCCCCCTGTGCAGCGGGTATACCGCGACTGTGGTGATGGGTGTGGCCCAGTCTGGGTTGATGGCGACGCCCTGGAGCTCATAGTGCTTTTACATTGGAGCCTTTAGCGCCTTCACCCTTTGTTGCGGTGGCTACCGAAAGTCTGTCTTTATTATGGCTGTGTTCTGACTGTCACATTCCCGACGGGATTCCCTGGAATCCCCGGCGGGCATTTTACTCTACGGCAGTTTGGCAATGCACTTACATATTGATATTCATGTTAATTATTTGCTACCGGAATCGGCAGAAAGCACTTTTCTACCGATTCCCCCGATTCCCGCCAGAAATGGCATGACGGTCAGAACATGACAGCCTATATGCAGCCGACTAGATTTGAGTGCGCGTACTGTTCCATCGCTGACGCTATGTTCCATCGGTGGCGCTATGTTCCATCGGTGGCGCCATGTTCAATCGGTTGTTTTGTTCGAGCGTACAGCGTCGATATGTTTGGTGATTGAGCTGTGGGGTACTATTCCCCCACACATAACTAGTACGGCGATGGTTACGACTTAATCTGTCTCCCTCTGGCTGTGCAGCGAAGGGAGAACGATGATATTGGAGAGGGTTCGCTCCGAGCTTCGTGAGGGGTAGCTAAGCCGTCACAGGAGTGACGGGTAGATATAGCTGTCACAGCAGTGACTGGTAGATAGAGCCGTCACAGTAGTGACGGGTAAATATAGCCGTCACAGCAGTGACTGGTAGGTATAGCCGTCACAGGAGTGACGGGTAGGTATAGCCGTCACAGGAGTGACGGGTAGATATAGCCGTCACAGGAGTGACGGGTAGGTATAGCCGTCACAGCAGTGACGGGTAGATCAGCCGTCACAGCAGTGACGGGTAGATCAGCCGTCACAGCAGTGACGGACCGGGCGCTGTCAGGCCAGTTGATCGATGGAGTTGGGGTCGTTTGTGATTGGTTTTCGAGGACGACATATGCCATATGGCGGCTATTGATCGGGTCACTTACCTCTCATTTGATGAGGTTGCTGACATTTGCCTACACAGGAAATAGCCAAGTGAGTTAAATACAGTTGATGTCTGGACCAAGCAAGAATGACTCACTATTTACGCCCGGAATTCTGGTTTGTGTTATCGCGGAGGGTTGCGTGCTCCAAGGCTAACAGGAGTTCACCGGTTCACCTTAAACAGGAGATACGCCGTAAACAGACCCGTCGGGTGTCTTAGTGCTAACCACTTCAGAAAGTGAGGCGCACAAAGCCAGCCTTTGGGAGCGTCACCTCCCAAAGGCTGGCTTTGAGATAAAAAGAAAGAGAACCACCGTGGATGTGAATGGAATGTATCACTGCGCTGTTTGAACCAAGATAACCTTGTTTGCCAGTTTTGCGCGGAGTATTGCTGGCCGCTGGCACTGCGTGGCACCGAGTACCTCAAAGTTCAGTTGGGCAGGTCACTGGTGCGGTCTGTCTACCTACGACGTGACGTGACTTCCATTTGCCCCCGACGTGACCTGACTGTACTTTACGGGCTACCCACAAGTTCGTGCTCCAGTGACTGGCCTACAGCCGCCGCCGCCCCGCCCTCACTCGCCGTAACCGTGCCTCTCGGTGTCGACAGGCACGACCCAGGGGGGGGGGGGCAGAGGAAGGGGGCAGTGACGTGTCAGTCGTCCCGAGCCGAGCCCTGCGGCGCAACTCTGACTCGCGCTGATGCATATAAGCTGTGGTGGAGATGGGGAGTCACAGACAGGAGCTGCAGCTGAGCGGTGGTTGTGGAATGTAACCACGCGTCTCTTCCGTCACAAACTTGGTATGCAGTGCATCTGCGAGATGTGTGGCGTTGTCTAATAATTTGTTCCCAGTCGCACTATCACACATTCGTCTAGTGAATTTGGTGCAGTGGGTGAGAGAGGGAAGCGTTTTAATCGCTTGAGAATCGAGACATTACATCTGGATGATTGAAGCTTGTCAAAACATGCGTTATAACAGCATGAGGCGGTGCCAAATGGTGCCGTTAGCATACAAATGAATGGCTGGGGCCGCGTAAATACTATCCTGGCTCTCCGGATGAAGGCTCTAGCCTCTGTCTGACAACACTTTGGGGGCAAAGAACATTCGCATTTTAATTCCACCAACCTCATCTTTGGAGACCGGGTCATAACCTCTCGCCACCCGTCTGACCTCGTGACCCCTCACCACCCATCTGACCTCTCGTGACCTCTCCCCACCCCCACCGCCCCACCTGCTTCCTTTTTCCGGGTCATTATGCTACCGGAGCCAGCAGTGAGGAGGCGCGGTGACGTCACTTGGTTCAACAGTCGGTCATGCTCCTAACAGAGCTGGTTGGCGCCTCGTGGGCAGTTAGTTCCGCGAGTTCTAGGAGCGACGGCGAGTTGACAGTGAGACAGGGACGCACGCCATTTGCTCCAGTGCGTGCGTGGTTCCATCTTGAAGGATGGTGTATAGATGATGGGTTGGGTTAAAATGGGCGTGGCTAACTGGCCGCTTCCTGTTTCACAAGTTACTTCAATGCGATGCCGACCGGATGCATGGCTACAAAAGCTCAGCTATATGAACAAAATATATATTTGGTGAACAGCCAGAAGATATGTCGGCAGTAGGCTGAGGTGGGGAATTTTAGCAGCCCCTACATACACACAGCGCCTTGGATTGGCGGATGTAAAATGCACCAATCGGCATGTATCGCAGTGGCCGGCAACCGCGAACTTATTTGTCCAGCCTGCGCCCTGCGCAGTTGGCAGCGATTACTCGACCCGTGCACCGGTCCTCCTTCCAGGTCCTCCGCGCAGCCAGTGCAGTATGGCACGAAACCGAGCTGCAATTAGTGCCGGGTATCAGCTGAGCGGCCGTTGGTCCGGGCACGACGTGAGGCCGGCGGCCGGTGGTCACGAGAACCGGCCCAGCATGACCAGCGGATCAGGTGACCGCCCTTCAGCCTTTTCAGCCGGTCCTCGCCATGTCATGCGAGAAAACGAGACAGGCAGGTCTTTGATCAGGCGCGGGGAGATACCGTCATAGATGCAGCGACACGGTCGGATGAGGAAGGGAGACGGGTGATTTGAAGTTCTTGCGCTGAAACCGGGCGTTTTCATGATAAATGTATCGCCGGTTTTTCGCTGCCACTTGCCACCTTATATGTGGCGTCATGTTTCCGAGTTGGGGTCCCGTCCGGCTTTTTGTTCGTTTCACCCCTCTCCTGGTCGCGGGCGGCGTGGTGTTGGCGACTCCACCCAGTGACCTTGCCCCTGATCGGGCGGAGGGCCGGGCGGACATGCCGCCCGCTGCCTGCCGCCGCCGCCTGGTGCCGAAATTCAAACCGCGCCCGCCCTGCCGAACGAACGGCAGGTACGTGACGTCACAGTACCTGTTGTGACGTCATCAGGACAGCGGCCAGTCAGCGGGGCAGATGCACCGGCGGACGACCGGTTGGACTGCCGCGTGGATCGCCGACCGGACGACCGGCTGGACGGCCGGCCGGAGGCGGCTGAACAGCGCGCGGTCGGCGGGAGCGGCCCGGAGGCTGGTGGAATCCCCCGCCTCCGTCGCCGCGGCACCGCACCGGCCCGGCCCGGCCGACCGAACCGACCGAACACACCAGCAGACAACGCAAAACGAACGGGGCAGAACAATGGGAAGCGTCGGGGCTCGCTCCGCCCCGCCCCGCCGTCCCACCGTCCCGCCGCGGGCGGTACCCTGTCTGATGTGAGCGCGGCTGGCCCCGGTGAATAACAGCACACGTGGAGCCGCTGGACGCGGCGTCATTATCGACATGGCAGTGATCGCTGGATCGATGTAGTATGTACAGCTACTGAGCAGTCAGCAGCAGCAGAGGCAGTATCGCAGGACCAGCGCAGCCCGATCGTGTTCTCGGTCCCTACGGCCCACGGGACAGGACAGCCGTGCGACCCATGGGACGGGGCCCCGGTTGGGTGGAGAGCGGATCCGCAGGTGGAGGGACAAAGACCGGCCGGCTGACGACCGCCAGGTGGCCGTGACGTCACACTCTGCCCCGTGACGTCACTGTCGTGTGCCGCTCGGCGTTGGAGAGGGAAGTGACTGGTAAAAGAGAACATCCTGCGGCCTGCCACCTGGTGGCTGCGGCGTACCTACGCCTCGACAGCTGGCTGGTTGAGCTCCGATGGTCGTGTACCACAATCATCCCACCCCCCACCCCCACCCCCGGATGTTATCCGTAACATGAGCAAGGCTAGAGACAGACTTTTTCAACCGTATTTGAGTGGGTCTTCCAGCCGATCATCAGTTGCTCGTCACCGAAGTATTGTTCTTGTTAAGCAGCAAGTTTGTCGCTTGACACACGTATGGTGATTAAAGTCGAATCCTGTAATGCTAATGGCTAACCTAGTACATTAGTCTTTAAATAATTGTTTTTCGATTGTTTTATCAATCAACTGGAAACCGACTGGATGCATTTTCTAACAGACATGTCTTCCCAAAAATGGAATGCCTATCCTGTTCATGTCATGCTAATAAGGTGTCGGTCCCTGCGCTTATTAGCTGCCGCACCACGGGGTGCCTTCGGCTGATGACGCGTGGGACCCGCTCCACTGGACCTGGAACCCAGGAAGCGCCCGCCCGTGCCGGCCGTGGGTAAACGGACGCCGCCAGCTTCCGGCCACTACGCGTTTGTTCTGCGCCGACGCCCCAGCCGCCGGCGAACGGCGGCGTTTTGCTTCCGGCGTCTGAGGCGACCCGCAGTGGCCGAAGCGGCCGAGGCGAAGCGAAGCTCAGCAGGCGCTATAGACGATGCGGACAGACTCGAGGCGGAATGTAGCGACTGAAGCGCGGTATTGTGTGGATGTCTCTGTCTCCCACGGTGTGGTTCGGCTGCGATTTCTACGTCTCTCACGAGCGTTCTGCCCGGGTTTCCGGTAATTCGGTGGTGTGACGAACTCATGCGGCAGTGATGATGGAGTCGGGATGTGCTCCAGCGGCTGCCGCGAGGCGATGGCGCCGTTATGGTCCCGGTTCTGGGGGGGGGGTGATTATGTGAACGAAGACTTCCGCTCAGTTATGGTCTTGTACGCATCTTGGCAAGGGAGTTGTGCGGATGACATCCTCCGACATTCCGTTTATGTATGTGGAGCGATCTATCTTGAAATGCACGTCTCAATCAAAACGAAGGAAACTACCTTTTATGTAATACTCTCTAAGCACACGCTATAAGGAGATAAACTGTAATGTTTTCCTTTACAGTCTTCACGTAATGCTTACAATGGGCGCAAATTGACCCAAAGGTGTCGGCGCGCCCTTAAACCCCAATAAGCAAATAAACACGTGATGCTTAAAACTGTTAAATATTGTAAAAAAAACGTCGATATATACATAGGCGTAAGAGCCGGGGGCAGGGGGGCAACTGGGCCCTTAACTTTTTTAGCGCGGGGGCAACGCCCCCACCAACTTTTGAGTCTCAATACCTGGTCCAAAACTACGAGGCATAGACCACGACCACCTGGGGACGGGTGGGATCCGATCTCCTATCGGCTTTTCCTAAATAACTTCCGAAGCGTTACAGATATTGATGTAAAACTTGGTTTACCTTCGCGTACATCACTTTTACGTTATCTATGAAAATTTAGCGGTTGTGTCGAACAATATGATATAAACAGATTTTAGTGACGTCAGTACAAACACAGCATTTTTGTCGAATAATTTTTGTCATTTTTGTATAAATGTTAGAAAAATCGCAAACAATCTAGTTTTGAAGCAAATTGCAAATAAAAACGTGAAATGACGAGTTCTACAAAGAAAGTTGTCTTGGATTTTCAAAAAATGTTTTTTGATCCCAAAATTGGAAATAATAAGCATTTTTGTCCCCCCCCCACTTCAAATGAGCTCCTACGCCCCTGGATATGAATATGTAATACATTTTATACACTAATAATTATGAACAGTTTGCCGGAAGTATATAAAAAACCGCGTTTGAATGCTTTGAACCTCTGAGAAACTGCAAGTTTTCTGGGCTGAAAAGACTCTCCAGCCGAATATATTTGACTTTTTTCTAAGGAATGTGGGCTATAGATAAAGAATGTCAAGAATGTGGGCTTTAAATACACCTGGCCAAAGGCTATAGAGTAATCTTGCGCGACTACTTTCGAATCTCATTGGCTGAGCCTTTCGATTCTTTCGTTTGACGTTGCAAGTACGTATATAGTTTTTTGCTCGTACAAGTAATAATGTACGTCCTTCTGTCCCGAATCGGCGCGATGTCTGGCTATTTTTTGACAATATGAAAAGATGTTGTATTTACAAAATATAATCTAATCGTGTTTGAAAAAGCAAACGGAGGTGAACTATTTCCTTTAATAGGCAGCTCTCTCGGAATTAGATGATTTCCCCGGCGAGCTATATATCAGGAACGTAGCTCATCTAGAAAGCGGATATGCTGTCGTCCCAGGAATGGGACGGTTACGTCACTCCACGAAACATCCAGGAGAGTGGTGACAGCAGAATTCGAACGTTCCACAAACCTGTTCTTTTTCAGACGGTGTGTTTATTCGAAACTCGCTCGTCGCTGTCGCCGATTCTAATTTGGCGTCTTACTGGTTATATTTATTCAAAAGAGACTTGCAGCGACCTGCTACTAGTTTTATAAATCACAAGGACCCTACTTTTCTTGACTGCAAATACAAGGGTAGTGTACAGTGTACACGTACAGGCTAGTTCCCACAATTGTTGTCGAAGCCATATGCCCCACCAATTCAATATATTACTGCATGACAACTTATAGTTCTGTTTACCCAACCATCCCACGGCTAAAGTTATAACACTCCCTCATGTGACTCTGCCGCCCCGTGAAACTTTAGATCCACCTTCTGTCGGTGCTGGTGACCGACGCTCGGGGCGAGCGTCGGTCACCTGCTCCGACAGAAGGTACATATCGAGCGAGGCACCGCGGCGCCATGAACTGATCACCGCCGCCGCGGTGCGTCACGATTGTCGTGTTAAATGTCCGCGTCGGCGGCGTCACGATTGGCGCAGTGGCGCCATCAGCGCGGCGGGCTACACGCGTCACCCGATCGCCAGCCGTCCACGACCAGTCCGTCCTGCAGTGCGATCGCCGCCCTAATCGCACCAAACTGCCTGGGAACGTTATTACGTGTGTGAGACTCCCAGCAGGGGCCGGGGAGCTGAGGGCTGCGGACGGAGGTCTCTGGTCGTTGTCAGGGGCGGCGCTCTGCTGGTGCCGTCAGCGCCGGCACTAGCGTCAGTACTGGCGCCACTAGAGGGCGCCTGCCGCAGTGGCACTCATCTCAATCATTCCACAAGGCGCATACTTTTACCAAGGTGGTATATTCCCTTTCACTGTTGTGCCAGCCAACCCAGCGAGAAGCTTATTTTGGAACCAATAGTACCAGCGCGCTACGAGATGCGCCTCCTGTTCCTGGTACGGGCACCACTGGGGGCGCCTAGCACCGCTGGTGTAAGGGCGCCCTGGCCACTTCACAGGCTCGGGCGTCCCCTCACCGTCGAGCCGGAGCTGCCAGGATCAATACAAGGCGAGCAGCGGATGGACTCGGGGCCTGGCGTTGGACAGCGCTCGCCGGCTGGGTTGGCGCAGGCTGCGCCCGCACCCATCAGTCCGGTCTGCGTGGACAGCTGAGCCGACCCCATTCGCGCGGCCCTGCGTGGCAGCGTGCGGCCACACCATCAGTCGGCCGCGTGGACAGCTTGCCGGCCACCACACCTATCTAGCGACGGCCGCGTGGACAGCTTGCGCCTACCTTCCATCAGTCCGGCCGCGTGACAGCTGCGCCGACCACCACAGCCGGCCGCGTGGACAGCTGGCCGTCCACCCACCGATCAGTTCCGCTCCGCGTCGGACAGTGCCGCACCACCATCAGCCGTGCGCGTGGAACTAGCTGAGTCACCAACCATCAGCCGGCCCTCTGCGTTGACAGCTGCGCCAGCTCACTCATCAGCCGGCCCGGCGCTGGACGCTTGCGCACCACCATCAGATCCGGCCGCGTTGGAGCGCTGTCGCCACCCACTCACTCGAGCCGGCCGCGGTGACAGCCTGCGCCGCTATGGGCAGGCACCGAGTTTCGGATCACTAGTGTCAGAAAAGATTGGCCCGATTCTCTCATTTTTCACTTGATTGGAAGTTTTGTTACGTGGACAAATTATTGACTGGTAATATGGGATGATTTGTTTTAGTACTGCGGTTCCAATATTAGCTGAGATAGGAGTCGACAGATAATAGAGATTGAGTAGCTTGACTTTCCAAAAAAGTGGCTTGGGGACCGTGACAGGTAGAGTGCGACCCCCAAATTGCCCAAAGGATCTGCAAGACGAAAAACCTTCAAATTTCCAACATTGAAATTTTCCTGCAGTGAGGGGTCTTTAAGAAAAGTAAACTGTCCTTTTCCCGGAATTTAACCAAAAACTTTTTAAACCTTCCAAAAATGTGTATTCAATGTTACAACCCGCCCACCATTACCATGTCATCGGGTCAATGTTAACCCGTCGTCCGCGTGTAAGGCAAGATCAACTGCGAGGATGTGTATCGGGGGTACGAACCCCCTAGGCGTATTGCCCCTAAATTGAGCTACGAGGCTTCGATTAAAAACCAGCGTGCTACTTGTGACGAGAGAAAGCATTGACGTCTGATTTAAAATGGGTGTTTGGGTCATTAAGTTGGATCTCTGCAGGTCATGTCAAAGTCAAATGGGTCATCAAATCGTAATTGTGTAAAAATTAATACAATCCGAGCTGAAAATCGTAAAAGGAACATCTTAGAATGCCTAAATAGACACCAAAATTTGAATAATCAGCATCACAAAAAATGACATGTTTAACCTGCTAAAATTAAAAAATGCTTCATTGTTCGGTCATCGGAGGTCATGTGACCTCGAATGACCTCAGAAAGAATCAATCCGACGATCCGCAATCTCTGCGAGAACCCACAACTGTCAGCCTAAAAACACCTTTGCATATGCTCCTGAAGGAACCTGCACTGTTTCAAGGATCGTTACTATACGGGACGCCAGTTTCCGCCAGACGACCTTGAGAAACAGGTTCAAAAGTCCATCGGTCATGCGGGTAAAAAATCAAAATCTTCAGAGTAGTGGTAAAATTCCGTTGCAAAGTAGGAGGGGTGATGAAAGTTTTCAATTTGCGGATCGGTTAGAGAGAACCTAAGTTGTTCCGGAAAAACTGAGTGGATGGGCATTCGAATCCCTCCTACAACACTTAAGGGAACACTGACACTTTCCCAAAAGTTTCTCAAAATGTACGCTGCTTGTGGTGCTTATATGAAAGTAATTGCTACCAGAACACGAATTTATGACATTTGTTCCTCAGCAACATTGCCTCAATTTAATAAAAATGCGGTTTTAATATTTGGCTGATGACGTCATACATGAAGGAATTTTTTTTGGGAAAAAGAAAAGCCTTCATGCTGCCATGAGTTGACTAGTGTATGGCTTAATGTATGGCCAAAAAGGTAAAACAAGTCGACTGTAATCAACAATTTAGTAAAGAGAAGACAGGTCGACAATCGGCTACAGTATCAAATACAATATGGGGTACTGGGATTGTATACAGGCATGTCCAAACAAACTCGAATTTCTAAATGTGAATTCGATCCTCAGTGGTTGTTTTTTAACTTATAACCATGAACATAATTGCAATGCAAAGCACGCAAAAGTGGCTTTCTCAACTCAAATAATAAATGCTTACAGTGGCAGTGTCCCTTTATCAACCAAATTACAAATGAATTTAAATCCACTAATAAATTATGTAATCAAGCGAGTTACGCCCGCCGCCGGCGGTGAGTAGCCGGTGGGCGGGGCGGGGCTTGGCGGGGCCGGGCGGGGCGGCCGGCCCCGGCGGCGCGGCGGGGTGGGCCCCCGGCGGGCGCCGCGCCTCCCGCCCGCCGCCGCCCTGGCCGGCCCGCCCGCCGGGCCACCGATAGCGGCGCAGCTGCCCACGCGCCGCCGCCCGCCCGCCGCCGGGTTAGTGTCGCTAGTCTGTTGTCTGTGTGTCGTTAGTGTGTCTGTGTGTGCACGTGAGCCCGCCCCCGTCCCCGGGGCGGGGGCGGTGTCGTTAGTTAGTAGGCTGTCGTTAGCTTGTATTTATTTATTAAATAAATTATTATTATTATTTTTATCTACTTTTATTTATTATTAATAAATAAAAGTAGATAAAAATAATAATAATAATTTATTTAATAAATAGGCCGTGTCGTTAGTCGCATATCACGGTGCACCTATGATATCATCGTGCTCCATGCATCTGTGAATAGTATGGCAATATTCATTTCCCCTGAATTTCATCCCCCATCCGACCGAGCGCCGGGGAAGATCTCGCCAAATTGTGCATAGGGCGCAGTGGCGACGACACGCGACCATCACCGGAACTACTGTACTACCTTTTCTTGTGACATATGTAGCTCTCTACTAAAAAAGGTAGAGGTTTCCAACCAGCTTTATTATGCTCGCGCACTGCAGAGGTTCGCGCCGAACACGAACTGCAAGGAGGGGGGTTTGAATTTCGCAGCCCGCCCCAGCTGAAGATCTCGAAACTTGGCTACGGTAAGCGATCCAGCAATAAAACGGTTTGTAAGCTTCGAGAACGAGCTCTATTGAAAGAATTATAACCAGTGTTTTCTTTTTATATGGTTTTCAGCGTCCAAAGATGTAGGTCAGCGCGGTAAAGGTCATCAAAGGTTAGATTTTCCGGTTTTAGGACTTCGCTCCAGAAACCCCCAAATATCTCGCAACTGTGATGGCTAGGAGCAAACAAAAGAAGACAACAAAAAATAATTGAAAAATGCAATCGCCAGCACCATGTCCTCAGATTTAAGATAAGGTCAATAGTAAGGGCTCTAGAGGTCATCAAAGGTAAAAAAGTATATATTTGGTCACGCTGTTTTTCGTGAATAACATTTCACGTTACAATGACAGGGAAATAATTGTGACGTCATCGTGTTTGTCTCGTCAAGGCGCTTTGAAACATGTTAATGGTGACCTGTTTAGGTCAACTGATAAATTTGAGCTCTGGTCAGTCATTTGGTGACCCAGGTAGGTGTCGTGCTGCATATGGGGCGACGCGGCTCGACGAGACAAACATATTGGTGTCATCCGATCGTCTATCTTTATTCTATCATAGTTATTAGCAAAACAATGCGGATGACCTTATATGACCTCAGATGGCCTCAGAAGACCTCAGAAAATATAAAATATATGAACGTATTGGCATATATGAAATAGGTTGCGTATAAACGGGTATCAAAATTACGCAAAAATACTGGTATACGCATTTAAGAAACGTTCCTCCACTGGCGAAACAAAATGCGAACTTAGATCGTTGAACCACTTTTCTGACACTGCTTTCGGAGCTGTGTACCGCCGCTCTGTGACCGTCGGGAATTTCCCCGACTTTGTTCGGAGCACGAGCCTCTGAGTCATCGAGGCCAATGCAGGGGGGGGGGGAAGGACATGAAGAGGGTAGCTGGGTAGGAGGACGAAGGTGCTGGGGTGGGGGTGAAGTCCAGGGCATCCCCCGCAGTGACCAGGGTGACCGACACAGACGGCTCGTCGGCTTTAACGGCGCTGTTATGGCGTCGGACGGCGGTCTGTCGCTCCGTGCCGGCTTTCATCGATCGCGACTAGCCGCGCCCGAACTGGCGCCGTCCTGTCCCAGTCACGCCCGGCTGGTCGGCTGCCACGGCGATTGTTAACGTCCCCCCCCTCCCCTGAGGTCGGCTCATAACCGGTGCAAAACGACTGCAGCCTACAAGAGATTAGGCTGAAGAGATGGTCTGTCGAGGATGGTTGGAGTTGTCTGGTGTCGCGGATGTCGCTGGTGTTAGCCTGAACACGGAAATGGCTCCAGTGTGACTCTACAGACTCCCTTGTCTGTCATTACTCATCAGTCAGTTCGACTGCTATTATCTATGCTGTGCTGTACTGTATTTAGTTTTGTTTTACGCCTGGTTCCATTTTGTCCACTAACCTGAGCTCAGGCGGTAAGGCGATCCGCATCTTCGTTTTACATTGTATGTAACTCCCTGACATTCTCCCTAATTGTTTCTTTTTTCTTTAGCAAATATGTATACATAAGCATTGTAATGTGTCGTGTTAAAAGTATGCTGCTTCAAATCTGCGTTTCCCAGCGGCGTGCAGCAAATCCAGCACAGCCTGAGCACGCTCTTACCTTGTGTTTCAGGGGTGATCGGTCAGCAAGACACCTTCGAGGTCGAGCCAAATGCGCTGAACATAAAGGCCAAGGGCGAGGAGGTAGTCCTAGAGTGCCGCACCAGGGAGAGTGTCACCTGCGCCTGGAAATTGAACGTCCCGGGACTGCCCGATGGCTTCCTTAATTTTCAGGCGGTGAGTACCTCATGTGTGTCGTGATCGCTTGTTTGTGATAAGAATGACTGGGAAATGATGCACAGTCAGTCGGAGGTGAGCAGTTCGGGTGTGTAATGTGTATGCCGTTGATGAGCACCTAAAAAGTTATAAATATTTTGTTCCCAGCAATAGGAAATGAATGTTAACATATAATTGAACTCATTCGCTAAGCACCAAATTCACAAGCCTTTCAAAATAATTCACATTTTGGAACAGTATGTGAACGGAAGCTGCTGCTGCTGCTGCGGACCATCAGATGTTTGTTTATGCACAGCAATCTCACTGGCATTAGTCCTGATATCGCAGTCTTATCGCTGTCTTTTCACTGTCTGACATGCGTCATATTTAACATCGCTGTCTTACAGGCTTTCCTGGATAAGGACGGAATCCGAGTCCGTGACCCGCAGGCAAATACAAACGACTGCACCATCATCATTGATCAAGTGGAGATGAAGCACAGCGGCAACTACACCTGTTCTCCGTACGTCAGCGGTGGACAGGTCGACGCCACGCCGGCCAAGGTCATCGTCGCCGGTAAGTGACCTCACACCGAGGGGCATGCCGCACTTCATGAAGCTGAATATGTTCTGCTTTTGAAATCGACTTCGAAGTCTGAGTCATTAAGTAATAGGTAGGTACTGTGTTTTGTATTGGCTCTTATTTCTGTCAATCCAGATACAGATCCTGAATTGCTTATTTTCTGGAAAGTCTCATCAAAAGACAACATGCAAGACATTTCCGCGACCAACAAATTTATAATTCCGCCGATATCGTTTATCGCTTCTGTCATCGACTCATCGACTTGTTTCTATTCCTGTCGATTTATGCCCTCCATTTTGATAAAATGCGCTGTCCGTCGTTTCGCTGACCGTTTCCCTTGTCTGTTCCCCGCAGTGAAGCCAGCCTCGGTGGCGTTCACCGGAGACCTGGCATTCGCCACCGAGCTGACTGCCAACACTATTGAAGAGGTCTCTGTCACCTGCGAGGCCCGCGACGCTCGCCCCGAGGCTGAGTTGCAGTGGTTCCTCGGCGATCGCGAGCTGACTGATGGCGTCGTCGCCGATGACCCAGTTACCGACCAAGCCACCAAACTGATCACCAGCCGGTTGACGCTGACGCACCAGTTCATGCGCCAGGACGAGGGGGCCATGCTGCGCTGCCAGGCCAAACACCCNCATGTTTGTTCATGGTCAGATGACATCCTCCTTTTAGCGATATCCTGGTCTCGATTGATACCATGTCACGTGGCTCGAAACAGAAGCCTCGAGAGGCCTTCGTTGTTGGCGCGCCCATACAAAAATAATCAAACAACAGGGCTGACATCGCGGCGTGCAAAACTGCTGGCTTATTTAAGCCTTCTGGTGTTTTTAATCGGCTTTGATCTCACCGGGGGCTGTGTTGTACTGTCAGTACCCTGATCAGTGATCATATCTGAAACTCAGTGTACGGCGTAAGGTAGTTAATTGGTTGTTCCGATCGCATTTCGCCAGCCTGTGCTGAAAGACAATAGCGACAATATTCATCCTAAGCACTTAGTATCCATTTAATGATTGTGCAAGCCGGCAAAATTACTTGAATGTTTTTCGGAGACGTAAATAATTGTGGAAGGCTATGATGTACAGCTGCGGACAGGAAGATCGCGGTCCCCCGGCTGGCGATACCTGGCTTCAACACGGGGAGTGATCCAGTTACACTGGACTGTGGACTGTTAGACTATCAGTTCAGAAGGCTTCAAGTGGCACAGTCTTAACAGTCCAGCGCAACTGGATCTCTCACAGTGTTGAAACCAGGTATCGCCAGCCGGGGGACAGCGATCTTCCTGTCGGCAGCTGTACCTATATGTTCGAAGGTCTGCATAGTACCGCTACTTAATTGGGATTTATTCGTTCTAAGTTTCCTAACATCTCAGACTTCAGACAGTATAGGCTAGCTATCAGCTGTTCAGCAAACTCCAGCAAACTCCAGTAATAAGACCAGCCACAGCGGATGTACTTTCACCTGTGTTTAGAACTGACTGCGTCTGGCAGCAATCTGACCTTCAATCACACAAGCCAGTTTTGTCTGTATTAGTTTTTGGGCAGGATTCGTTTCTCGGTGACACGGAATGTACTGCGACGCGCTACCACGTATTGCGATTTCATGTTCATAGGTATGACTCGGTCCAGATTGTAAGCAATATACATAAGTGTAAAAACATATCGCCTATAACAAAAATTGAATATTGTCGACTGCACGGTACACAGGAACAACTTGCAAAGTTGCAAACATTGACCAAAATTCTAACACTGGAAAACATAAAGCAAAACATAACAGCGTATGGAGCGTATGCGAGGACGTAAAACAATACTGCACGAACCAATAAACCAACCCTTTGTTCCCACCATTCGCCCCACACGCCAGCACCCCTGTCCCCAGTCACACAACCAACGCTCTCTTGTTGCACTAACAAACATTGCCTCAACCTACTGCACTCGCGCACACCGAGCAAGACGCACGTATACACAGAGAGGTGCGTAGGCTTGTGCCAGCAATGCCCAGAGTTCGCTGCTTCTCTCGTGCGATGCGTCACCTAGCTTCCTTTGCCTGACTGATATCTCGCTGTCACAACCCTGGTGTCCCTGACCTCCATCTCCCTTCGCCAGCGACCGGGGACGATGTTATCCCTGTCCCTCTCGCCCTCTCGGAGACGACGTCCCCGATCCCCCATCCCTCTGCCAGCGGCCGAGGGATGTCAGCGCCTCCTTCCCCTCTCCCTGTCAGCGCCGGGGACTGGCGGTGCGAGATGAACCGTGAACGCGCCGCCACATGTAGTTACCCGACAGGAACCCATGGATTCCGAGGCCAACGCTCCACCGACTGAGTCAAACAAGTGCGCCCCCCTCTCACTGAAACCCCCTGTGTCTTATGGATCGGTCTGTAAAGTAATACTATCATGAACGCACAAGCGGCGGAATATGGTCAGAACGCGGAGGATTCGCCGCAATAACAACTGGACCCCGTGGATCCCACCGCACACGTTGACGTCAGCGACCCTCGCCGATTGTTCTGCACGCGCATTGATGATTGGACACAGTGCAGTACACGTGCGAACATAACAATCGTACAGACAGGCGACTTGTGCTCACACGTGCAGTGACCGCGCCTGCTGCACAACGTGCATTTTTGGTTTTTGTAGTGACACTGCTGCTCCAAGTGGCAGTGACCTGCTGCTCACACGTGGCAGTCGAACTCGCCTGCTCAACAGCGAGTGTGGTTAAACTGTTCAGGTTTCTAAAACCCAGCTGGAACTAATACACGCGGTCTTGCGGTAGCCAGGCGCGATCAGACTGAGCTTCTGAGATCAATCAATCCGCCGATGACCCAGGAAGCCACAGGAAGCCGAAGAGAAGCAACAGCAGGTCTCTCTGTACGTTTTAGTATGTCCTTGCCGCAGTACTGGTAGTAGCACCGGCGCCTCACGTGCGCTGCGCCAAGTCCCCTTTCAGTCCTGCCATAGGGGGAGGGGGAGGGGAGGTCAGACTGGGGGTACACACGGCACCCTCACCCTCACCACAGTCCTGTCACAGAGGGGGGAGCGGGGGTCATGACTTATGTTGTGAGCAAGGCGGGGCAGCACACTGCAATCGGCTACACACAGCGGGACTCATCATTGAGGGAGGGGCGGCATTTCTGACACCTGTGGTGGACATGAAGGACCTAGTCAGTAGGCACTGTCAGAGATACCGCAAAATTGACCAAGGCGGCAGCATCACTGATAAACAGAAGGACTGTCCCTACCAGAAGAGGATGGGATTTCACGAACTAGAGCGATTCGGAAATGAGCGACAGTTCCAGGCTCATCACATTTCTGACCGCAAACAATGCACCGTACGAGAAACAATGCTGAGCGTGTCACGCTAAGCCATAACGGGATCGATCACACACGGAATGGAGGGAAGACCGGGAAAGTTTTACACCTGTCATACGCGCGTCACCCGACTGCTCAGTAAACCCGGCGTGGAAACTGAGAACAACATGGCAAGGGGAATGGAAGGAGGCCTGCGCACCCAGGGACACCAACTGAGGGCGGTGTGGTTAAATCGACAGCGTATAAGGGTTGTAAAGATTAGTACAGAAAAGCCCAGTCGGCCAGGAAAATCTGGCAAAGGATAAGACCCCCTCCACAACAGCACAGAAGAGCACCTTATCACGTTCACGGAGCACGGGATACCCGAGGAACATTCCTAAACACAGAACCCCCAGCAATCACTGAGGAGCACTGCTAACACCCCTCGGGAACACCTTACCGTGTCCACTGAGCACGAGATGTCTGAGGAACATTCAAAACTCCACCACCCTCCAGCTGCAGCACCTCTAGGATCTCAGTAATCTCTGAACAGCATCTTATGTGCACGGGATGCCCGAGGAACACCTCCACTGACGCCCCCCCCTCCAGGAGCACTTCTAGGCTAGGGGGTCTCGTACCGCGTCCAGTGAGCATGGGATGCCCGAGGAACATCCCAACCACAACCCCCCTCGTCACCACATCCAGCAGCTGCCCCGAGGAGCACTCCTAGCGTCCCTAGGGAGCATCTTACTGCGTCTACCGAGCATGAAACCCACCACAACCACTCAGAGCTCTCTGAGGACACTACTTCTACGCCCACTGGGAGACTCTTACCGTTTTTCTACCTCGAGATGAAACCCACCCACACCACTGCAATATTGAGGCTTCCTGAGGAGCACTCCTAGCGCCCCTAGGGAGCATCTTACCGCGTCTACGGAGCATGAGATGCCCGAGGAGCACGTCTTCCAGGTTAGTCGGTCCACCATCCACAGCATCATGGTTGCTGGCCAGTTACCACCTGGGAAGTGACGGAGACATGTCCTTGTCACAAACACGCACAAGCCAACGTCGTCCCGTACATGACAAAGACAAGTGACAGCACACTATATGATCTTGAAGAGGCGCTTTTACTGATGATGCTTGACGATACCATGCAAAAATGACGATACCTTGACGATACCTTGACGATACCTTGACGATACCTTGACGATACCTTGACGATACCTTTGACGATTTTACCTGATTTGCCATGGACCAGCAAATCAAGGTAATACAGGCGCAGATTGCTTTCACACGAAAGGCAGAGAGGAGGCACCACCTGAGTAAAGGGTCTCAATACTCAAGGTACATTAATGACATTTAACTTAAGGAAATACTAAGGTTAAAAGCTATCCGCACCTCGAGCAATGTGAATTCGAATTGAAGTCTGTACAATAAAAATGCTGTGATTTGACGACACAGCTATTTGAGGACTGAACTAATTGGAGTCACGATATCTATTGAGACTCCATAATCTGCTATGTGCGCAGGGCTAAGAGCTTGATTCGATTTAACTCTTCGCAGGGACCGAAATAAACATATGCCACAATGTACAATTTTTGGTTTGTGCAATTAGCTTATCTGTTTTTTCTTAATGTAAAATTAAATAACTTAAGTCGATTTGGTCATATGGATATTTTTTCGATTTATATTACGCAGATTTCATACTGCAAAATTCGACATTTGTATTTGCTTGTTTTTTATACTTAACAGGGAACCTAGGCAATAAAATGAGCGTGAAACGGGTGAGCAAAGCCAGACACGATATTGCGGGTTAATGGTGTTGTGGGAGAATGTTCTATTTGGTTTCGGATTTCCACTGAATAGTGAATCAGGATTTGTGGGCAAAGACAGCGCTACCTGGCATATAATTTCTCAACATCCGACTAAGCACTTTTGGCAGAAGGGAGTTGCCATTGACCTCGTATAGGATATTCACAATTCACATCACGATTTTTATCATTAGGCTTACCGTTTAGAAAGGGTATTGCAGCCGACATGTATTCACATTCTTCAAGAGGATGCGCTAGCATTACCTCCAGGCTGCGCTGAATTTGGCCCCGCTTACCCGTCCGCTTAAACCTCTGCCCAGCCACCACCTTTTGACTTCGCTCCTTTTCTCGGCTGAGCCAGCTTGACACACAACTCTCGGTGATTGCAAAGTGACGCAGAGTTTGGGGGCACGTCAGGGACTGTCGGCGACAGCATTAGATGTCCTTCCCTTGCGATCCTCGCATCCTCATCCTTGCCCGAGCTGTCCATTACCATGCCATTCGGTGTGAGGATCCTTAAGCCGTTATCAGTGGTTGGTCGCAGAGGGGGAAGATCTCAGCTCATCGCACCCCAAAAGGACTTAGGTGAGCGCTGGGCCAACAGTCCTTATGGCCCTCCCTAATGCATGGTTGGGCCCCGGTTGGCTCAAGGTCAGAATGGGCCCTCTAGAAGTCAGAGAGGGTCTACAGGAAGCCAGAGGATCACAACTGGATGCTAGATTGGCCACTGGAGGCTAAAGCGAGTCCTCTCGAGGCTTAAGTGGGCCCTCTGGAGACCAAAGTGGGCCGCATGTAGGTCAAAGGGTGACAATGGCATCCATAGGGTCCACTCCGACTTCCAGAGGGCCGTCTGAAGGTCGGAGAAGGTCCTCCGAAGGCCGGAGAGGGCCTTCAGAGGCCAAAGGGGCCCTCTGAAGGCGAAAAGGGACATTTGAAAGCCAAATAGGCCCTCTGATGGCCAAAGGGGCTGAAGGCCAAAAGGGGCCTTCTTAAAGCCAAAGTGAACCCTCTTCAGCAGTGTCAGAAAAGTGGCCCACTTCTCCATTTTTCTAGACTTGGAAGTTTTGTTACGTGAAAAATATGACGGTAAAGAATGATTTGTTTTAGTCTGCGGGTGCTAACAGCTGACTAGGATACACAATAGACTGAACTGAGACTTGACTTTCCAAAAATGGCTGGAACGTGACAGTGATGCGACACAAATTGCCAAAAAACTGTGCAAGACGGAACATTCCAAATTTCCAACATCTGAATTTTCTGCAGTGATTTAGAAAAGGAAAACTGTCTCTTTTCCCGGAATTAAACCAAAAACTTTTTTAAAACCTCCAAAAAAATGTGTATCCATGTTA
>VOPJ01007363.1:5000-56219 GCA_014673585.1 Semibalanus balanoides
CTGATCACATCGACCAGCAGGCATAGGCCAATGGACATGCAACTTACCGCTTTGAGCACCCAGCTGTGCATTATATTGATGTAATTCGCATTTATTATATACGACATTCATATTTTGCATTTAACGTTTCCCGAAGAATTTGCAGTCACTTACCTTCATGTTTCTCAGCTCTGGACTGTTCTGTGTCGGAGGAGGCTGTGAATGAGACTGATGCGGTGCTGACCGGCTGCTGCCGTTAAATAGGTCCGACCCGGCCCGGTCAGTCACGACCTGATTGCTCTCCGGGCAGCCAAACGACCCTGGTAGCCAGTGGGCCGTGAAGATATCAAGACATTATGACCAACCCATGTGGCGCGCCTCTGTCGCCCCTCGTGCGAGACGTAGCTTTATAGAGCGACGAGGACGAGCGAGACATCTCATCATGTACACGTGCAATGACCATCCATTTATCCCGTTGTAACTTATATCGCGATTTTAATGCATTTTAGGGTTGTTGTTGCATTCTTCATGCTGTGTCGATGCGGAGACAAAATGTCAACTGCATATATATAGAGCCCAGGTGATAATACTAAGATTCTAAGGGTTGCTTTTGTCTACTCTTGGACTGAAAACGAGCATAACGTCAATGGCGTCTACGCCCACCGGCCATAGCTCAAAAGAAAGAACTGGGCATGGGCATTCAGGAACTGTGATGATATACGGCTCATCTGTTGACCATGAGCAGCTGTGCCTGATGGGAGATTAACAGACTGGGGCATTCCATGACAGATCGACCCAAAAGATCGCGAAATCAAAATCTATAACTCATATTTCATAAAAACCGTGCCTTAGGGATTATCTGAGCCGTAGATTTAAGCTGCGACATTTTCAGCCTCGTCCGTCAAATAGCTTTTGAGTTATATCCTCAGGCATTATTCGATTTTGCTTAAACCTTTAATTTCCAGCGGGTGATATTCCCATCTGAATTACAGGAGTCATATAAACCTATATCATAAGAATCATCAGAAGCTATAGATTAATATGATAACACATTTGTGAAAATTGCATTTTTATTTTTATTTTTATCGTGATTTTACTTATAATTACATTTTGTATAATGTGGCCACTTAAAACTATGATGCTCGTCCTTCCAGGATATATTTAAATGTATCAGCCTGCGATATTAAAAATATTGGAGATAGGCTTTTTCTCTAAATATTTTATTCATATTTTTGAATTTAGAAAAATAATGGTCATCTACACGTCTTTTGTAATAACTTTGCACGTCAATGTGTTGGAGAGCTTAACTGAACAGCATTATATTTGCCTCGTTGAGCTGCATTTGATGATACATAGCATGACCCCTGCGGCCCTGCAGGTTGCTCCTTGCCTTTAAAGGGAATAGTTCACCTTGAAAAAAAACGTGAAAAAGCTCAGAAATGATTAAGAGAAGCACGAAATTAAGTATCATATACTAGTAAGTCAAAGAAACCTATATTTACGCGGAAAAAGCAAATTAAAATGTCAAATATTTGGTGATAATCATATATTCTTCCAAAGATAATGCGAAACAGTGGCTTGAGAAGCACGCAACTCATTGATTTTATGAGGGATCGTGTCGGATAACATGGTGGACGTTGCCAAGTACTTGTTGAAGATGCCGGAAATACAACGCTTTGAAAACCATTCACAGTACTTGCTTAGTAGGGTATTCGTCACTATTAAATTTCACTATGAAACTATAGCGTCGCCACCGTCGCTACCAGCTGTCCGTGCTCTGTGGCGTTTCGTCTGGATTATGTGTCACAAGGCATGCACGGTCTACACTCTACACGTCACTGCGTACCGGGTCTTCGCCGGTCGGCCTCCTACTTCACTCAGCGGGCGGCTGCGCCCGGGCGGCAATCAACACGCGGCAGCGCGTACTGGTATGAGGTGGGGTTGCGTTGTTTTGAAATGTATGTCAGATAAAAGTAAATTTCATGAAAAGCAACAGCATCTGGCATTTTTTTAACCTAATCTAACCTAACCTAACCTAAACCTAACCTAAGAGCCTAACCAGACCTAAAGCACTAAGCCATAAGCCACCAGCCGAACTAACCTAACCTAACTAACCTAACCTAAACCTAACCCTAACCCGTACCTAATTTAACATGGCTTTACTTATCTGAACATTACACTTTTAAACACGCAGTGGGGTGTCGGTGAGTAGGGACAGATTACAAGTGTACGGGGCGAGCGCTGGAACGGTTCAGGCCAGCGGCTGAACGCTACGCATGGCTACGATAACGTTGTTATAAAAAAATTAATAAGAAGGATTTAAACATGACAAAATCACATGCTAGCATTACCTGACAAAGTTCATTCTTGCAATAAAAAAGAATGATGGCACTGAAACAGTATGGTTTTGTTCCAGCACTTACACTTTCCCAAGCTTACTTCATGCTGTGCGTCAAATCATAACCGATCACCTCAGCCAAATCAGCCAATCAGCCGATGGATACCGGGTATACCCGGTTCCGACGTTTTAGGACGAATATTAATAATTAAAGGAATAGTTCACTTTAAAAAACGAGAAAAAGCTCAGAAAGTTGATGAAGAGAGCAAAATAAGTATCATTTACTGAGTAAGTCAAAGAAAGAACCATATTTTACGCGGAAAAGCAAATTAAATGTCAATTATTTTGATAATTCACATTTTTTTCCGCAAAGTAATGCGAAATCAGCTGGCTGAGAAGCACGAAACGTCATCGACTTTAAGTGAGGATCGTGTCGTATACATGGTGTATTGACCCGTACGTTGTTGAAGGCGAAAATACAACGCTTTGAAAACATCACAGTAGCTTTACTTTAAGTAGGTATTCGTCACTATTATATTTCACTGATGAAATTGTAGTGTCCGCCACGTCGCTCACTGTCCGTGCTCTGGGGCGTCCGAGTCCGTCTGATTATTTCACAAGG
The DNA here is from genome assembly GCA_014673585.1 of Semibalanus balanoides. Taxonomy (NCBI): domain Eukaryota; kingdom Metazoa; phylum Arthropoda; class Thecostraca; order Balanomorpha; family Balanidae; genus Semibalanus; species Semibalanus balanoides. The sequence continues at coordinate 7,940 of VOPJ01007363.1, forward strand.
TCATGCACCGCCGCACGGTCCGGCGCTGACGCCGGGCGGCCAATAAACAGCCACCGCTTACGGTCGAGGCGGAGTTCGGCTGAGTGGGACGGGACAGATGCGAACGCGAGCCTGGACGTTCGGCCAGCGCTGAACGACTACGCATACGCTACAGAAGTTGTTATTAAAAATGTTTTATTAGAAGATTTAAACATAAAAATCACTATGCATAGCATTACCTGACAAAAGTTCATGTCTTGCAATAAAAGAATTAGGTACTGAAACAGTATGGTTTTGTGCCAGATTACACTATTTCCCGAAGTCTTACGTCTCTGTGCGTCATAATCATACGTACAACTGAGCCAAAAGCAGCCAATCAGCGATTGAATTACGGTATACCCGGTCTCGCTTTTTAGGCTGAATATCTAAATAATAAGAAGTTGTCTTGGAAAAATTGAAAGCGTCACAAGTCAATTTTCGAGCATGCGCCACAACTTGGCTATCTCAACTCAAAACCCGATTGTTAAAGGTAACTATTTCCCTTAAGGTCACGTGACTTGAGGTCACCCGGTGCAGCAGTCAATCGACCAAGGACACACTCTGTTTCTCATGTTCGATGCAAATATGTTTTGAGGGTATCTGGGCTGTATATTCACGCTGTTAAATTTGCTGCCCCGCCTTTTATGGTTTTTGAATTATAGCCTTAGGTATTTTTTCGATGTTGCGCAAACCTCGATTTTTCAGTGTGCAAAATCTCACATCTAAATAATATGAGTCTTATAAACCTGTATATCATAACAATCATCATAAATCATAGATTATTGTGATATTGTTTTTGTTAAATTCAAAAATAAAATAAAACGCAATTTTAATAAAATCATGTTTTTGTAACCTTGAGGTCAAGGAGCAGCCTGCAGAGGTCATGCTGTTACTGATCGCCTCTGCCGCATCAAATAGAGTCCACTGGGTCTGCACAGGTGTAATTGACCTCACCCAGCGCCCGCCTCCAACCGACTCCCCGCACCCGGGCCGAGCCCAGCCGGCTCGGCTGCCGGCTCGGCCAATACCCTCCGGCAGTGGCCGGTGTCGCGCCGCACGGGCGAGGCCAGCGCGTGGGGTCGGAATGCGCTACCACGCAGTGGCGGCGCACGAGCGAGGCCAGCGCGCAAGGCCGAGGGTGTAGCACCACTTCGTGGCGAGCTCGAGCCCGCGCAACGCGGTGTAATGTGTAATTACCTGCTATAATACATACTATAACAACGCCAAGTATCATTTAATACAGCTCGACGAGGTAAATATAATGATGTTTAGTTACGCTCTCTAGCACTTTTACGTGCAAAGTTATTATCAAATACGTGCTGGTTACTATTGTTTTTCCAAATTCAAAAATATAAATACAATATTTAGAGAAAAAACATATCTTCAATGCTTTTACTTTCGAAGGCTTATATATTTAAGTCAGTGCTGGTAAGGAAAAATATCATAATTTCTAATGACCACATTATAAAAAACGTGATGTACGTAAAAAGCCGCTTAACACGCACACTGGAAGGGGGGCACTTGTTGTGCCCCTCCCACAACTTGTCGTGAATGATCTCGCAAACGAAGGTGGGGTGCAGGGCGGTAGTGTTTGAGCACATTAACTGTCGGCAAGCACCAATGAACGGATCCGTTTGACGTAACAAAAGTCGAACATCGGTCGCTACGCATTTTTTTGAGTTATATGGATCGAATTCCACCCAATGAAGCGACCAGAATCGAGGTCGGCGAAGCGATTTTTTGAAGCAAACATCAGATCGAAAACGATTCAAACCGTCAGTTTGGTAGCCAATATCAATGTTCTATCCCCAAACAGACTTCCAACACATTGTGTTGACCTGTTTGACGTCACAAAGGTCTGTGACATCCAGGACCTGTGACCTGTACGTCACAGAGAAAATGGGACATTTGAGCCCGATTTGATCTTCGTGACATCGTTTGACCTTTAAGATATTGACCTAAGGTCACCAAAATTTCAGAAAATATAGACCATCATAGCACATACTTACCCTGTAAGTTGGAACGTTCTAACTTTCTTACTTTCTGATATATCACGGGGGCACAAAAATGCCCCCCTCTCCAGGGCGTGTTAGTGGCATACCCCTCTCCAGTGGACGTGTTAATAGCGAAATCAAAAGTTCAAGAACATTAAACCAATATGAAACGCTAGACCCGCGCCCCACTGCCATGCCTTACGATAACATAGCAGAACTGACAAACCAGAAACAAGTAAAATGAAATATTAAGTTGTGATGAAAAATGCGTAACATAATAAAGGCTGCACACTGCACAGGGGCGCAGTCAGACCTTCGACAAGAGGGGGCACGGCATCTCCAGAGGCCCCTCGGCAAATGTCCTCCCGCCCCAAAAAGGCGCGAAAAAATATTTCCGGATTTATATCTCTATATTTTGCAGGAGCCCTAAAAATTCGCAAACAGGGGACGTCGCCGATATTTTTAGTGTGAAGTCGGGCCCCAATGGGGCACGTACCCCCTCTTCCCCCTGGCTGCACCCCTAGCACGCGCGATGGGGAGGACTTTTGTGCCTTCACATGTTTTTCGAAATATCTCAAAAACGAGCGCACAGGCGGGGTATTTCGTGCGAATATTGCTGGCAAGACAATAGCGGACGGGCCGATGAGTTTAACGTAAACAAATACGAAATCGCGTCGGAAATTATTGAGTTATATGGATTTGAAATTCCAAAATGGCGGCCAGAATCGAGAGTCGGCGAAGCGATATCTTTGAACAAACATCAGATCGGACCAATTCGAACGCCATTTGGTGACAATGTCAATGTATTCATCTTCAAAAGAAACTTTCCAAGATACTTGCTGTCCTTGACGTCACAGTGGTCAAATCCCCAAACATGTTGACATTTGCTCGAGTTGATTCGTGATCCTCGTTTGACCTTTAAGATATTGACCTCAAGGTCACCACCATTCCAATAATGTAGTCATTGCAGCACCTACCTACCCTGTTAGAAATTTGAACTAGGAGCGTGCAAAAGTTGTATTTTGGGGAACCAGCCCCGAACGGTCCCAAAAGCTGTGAAAATGGACCCAGTTAGACCCAATGCACGCAGTTTGGACGCCAGCGGAACCAATAGCCAAATGTTGTCTCGCAACTATACTGACAATGTGCACTCTACAGTTAGTGCATGTCAAATTAGTCTTGTACGTGCAAAATACATAAAGTTTAGTAGGCCAACGCACAAAGAAACCTGCGTCAGTGTTCCTACTTTCGTAAAACAGAATGAAACATAAGTTGGACCCGTCTGTACGGTATCATTTGGGGACCCAGTCAGGAAACCAACTGCGGTCCAGACTGGGTCTAGAGACTGGTTTCCTCGGGTCCACGTTGCCACTCTAGTCTGGAACGTTCAGCTGTCATGCTTTCTGAGATATCAGGGGAGACTAAGAGCCCCCCTTCCAATGCGCGTCAGTGGCATACCCCTCTCCAGTGCGCGTGCTAGGGCTGCAACATAGACTGAGAAGTCTCCCTACCATGCCCATAACTATATTTTTTTCCTTAGCCAAGATGCAAACAATAAAATGCAACCGCTGTATTTTTTAGACAAACTGTTCAAGAAGCATGCCTTTTTTCAAGTGAATGACCTTGATGTGACCTGACTTGCTGTATTTAGTGTCAGGGTGTCGAATAGCCGCTGCTATCAATTATACGTGTAGAATACCCATAAAACATGTGTCGCTGACTTTCGAGATCTCTTGCACATACCTTTTGTGACCTTATCTTGACCTCTGCTTCCAAATTCACTTTAGCTGAAGTGTGAAAGCTTGTATACCTTTGAGAGCACTTTGTGTGATAATAGCACAAATAAGGCTTTTGATGGAAACTGAAAGTGGAAAGATGACTCAAAAATAAAATATGTTATATTTTGCCATTCCCAGTGCCCAGTGCTGCATTCCTGTATCCTTGACTTGACTAGTGAGCTGACATGTGACCTTATTTGCAATGTCACGAGGCTTTGGATGCGTCTCACTTTAGGAAATAGTTTACCTTCAACATGGGTTTTGAACTGAGATAGCAGTTTTGTAGCCCGTGTTGAAAAACCCTTAACTGCAAGTTTTCTGGGCTGAACGGGCTCTCCAGCCGAATATAATTGACTTTTTTGTCGAAGGAATGTGGGCCATAAATAAAGAATGTCAAGAATGTGGGCCTTTCTACACCTAGGAAAAGGCTATACAGTAAGCTTAGCGACTACTTTCGAATATCTGATTGGCTGAGCCACGTTTGACGTTGCGGAGAGTAGGCACATAGTTTTAATAGAATTAATAATGTACGTCATTCTGTCCTGAATCGGCGAGATGTATGGCTATTTTTGACATAATGAAAAGAAGTTGTATTTCAAAATACAGTCAAATCGAGTTTGAAAAAAACAATCCAAGGTGAACTATTTCCTTTAGCTTTCGATTGCCGCCTTGCGCGTCTCGCTGTGGATATTTGTTCGGAGGATAATGAGGGAGCAAAATCTGCCTCCCCTACACCATATGTATAGGGGAGGCAGATTTTGCTCAAGGCGTGTTCGGCTGAAGGCAATAGGCGATTAAATGTAGCAAGGCGTGTTTGGCTGAATACCCCAGCGGGGTGCGGGTCAACCCGCGCAGTGGCGGATACAGGATTTTCAGTGAGGGTTGTTGCAGGCCCGGGGGCGCATTTTTTGCACCCGAGGAGGCGCAATATATGTTTTTGTTTATTTTCAGGGGTTAAAACCCCAAAAATACGCAAATCCAAGATAGCAATTTCGATGAGAATGTTATTTCCTTTCTTTAACGTTCTTTATTTGCAATTTACACAAAAAATCGATGTTCTAGGGTTTTACAATATTTAACGTGATACTTTTTGGGCGTCGGGGTACACTACTCGGAATCTGGGGGGCTACATGGGTTCTAGGGGCGTCCTCCATGGGTTTAGGAGCACCCTCCATGGTTTGGGGTCGCCCTTCATGGGTTTGGGGGCGCCTGCCGCGCCCAGATTGTGCCTTCGGCGCAGTGGCGCCAATTTCCATTGAGGGGGAGGGCTGCCATTCCCAGTGCCCCTCCTGAATCCGCCCCTAAACCCGCGCCCCACTTTTTATCAATAACTTTAAAATTATTATATATATATTGACGTAGAATTTGCAATAAATTATTGATGTAGTACTTTGGGAGATGATACGTCGTATTGACGTCATGTCATGCAATGTTTGAAAAAAGACGATAAATGTTTGAAAACCCGTAGAAATGTGAGCTTTGATAAAACAAAATGCAAAATTTAAAACTAAAATTACATAGTGGTTAAAATGGTCATTTTTAATTTGGAAAATGTGGGGCTTTAACCCCATAAATTACCAAAATGTGTGAATATTGACACATTTTTGTGAAGATATAAAACACGGAATATATAAATATTAGAGAAGCAAATAAGGAAAATATCTATCCAAACCAAATTGAAAATCAATATATTAGTTTTGGACTGACTTATGACATTTAAGTGAAAGAAACTCATAACAAAATTTAAGTTGCATTTTTTTGCTTTTAGTGATCAGATACGGAGCAATAAATGTCACTATTTTATTTCTGAGACAAAACTGATCTCGAAACACACTTTTTATTTTGATTGATCAATTTCAAATTTAAACTTTTTGTGACATCACCTTGACCTAGACATAGTAATGATGTTAAAAAGGGTGATTCTATAACGTTTAACGTGTAAATGAACCATAAAAGATATGCTGCGTGACTTTCGTATATATTTTGCTGTTTGTTACCTGACCTTGACCTGTAGGACTTACAAAGTCAATTTTGATTATGTGGAAGATGTATTATACCTTTGAAGGCGCTTTTTGCATGCGTAATATTTTGTAAGTTATATGCATATATTATATAAGCGCATATAGCCGCGCGACCAGATACCTGCAAGAGAGGGGGCACGAGGCTATGTTACCACCCGCCTTGAGCAAACAACTTAATTTACACTAGATAAAAATGCAACGCATGCTGACGACCCAACTTCCCCTCCCCCCGGTCAGCGACATGTCACATTTTTGTCGAGGGATTGAAAATTTGGGGAGAGAAATCGAAGTGCCCCCTTGCCCAGAAACGTTCTGCCGCCATTGACAGGTGGCAAGTGATTCAAAATATCACCAAAATGTAACAGTCAGAGAAGAAGCCACATGTTAACGCCTCAGTTTATTTTATGATACATTAACAGACCGAACATAAGAACATTCGGATAAATACATACACACACCTTGAAGGACAGGGACAAAGATGGCACACGTGCAAGCACGTAAAAGACTATTAGGCGACAGCAATGTACAATGTGCACCGCTGTGACCAAAAACAAATAATTGTAAATTAAACATTGAGACTCGGGTCAAAAGATGGTTTATCGTGTGCGCAATTCAACTATGAGAATCAGATCATTTTAGAACGGTGATCCGTAGCTGGTGGCCGGGCTACCAGAGCCGCTGCTGGGAGCTCCGTAGCCGCTGTTGGGGGCGGCCGCGCCGTACTGGTCGTTCGCGCTGTCCTCGGGGAAACTGCGCCTCGCCTTTCGTACGTGACCTCGGCCACGAAGCCGCGAGTCTCCCTCCACGTGAGTAGGTGACGGTCTGGACGCGGGCTGTCGGCGCAGGGCAGGGCACGCGGTACTCGCCCTCCACCGCGGGCGGCGTCCGATCTTCCTCCTTGTTGGCCGTAGTCGTGCCCTCGTCGTCCTTAAACCTCGTACTCGAACGGAAGTTACGGCTGCGGCCGGGAATTCCTCCTCAACGGCACCGTAGCTCTGGGGAGGCGCTACCCTGGGAAGCTCCCGTAGCTCTGGGAGGCAATCCACCCGTTCTCTGGGGAGCTAAGTAGCTCTGGGAAGCGTTTCAGTCTGGGGAGCTCCATTAGCTCTGGGGGGCTTCGCCGTTCCTCTGGGAGGCTCCACCGTTCCTCTGAGGAGCTCCATAGCCCTGACTCGCGCCCAATTCTGCCACTTTGCGCTCTGCGCAGAAACGACGGCCACTGCCAGCCAGGAGAAGTTGCCACGAAACATCTGGTGGACAGAGAACATCATTATAAGGTGGCGCCCTCTGCAGCTTGATTGGTGGAGAATAGCAGAGAACCAGCTATTGAGGCTGCAGGTGCGAGAGACGGGAGCAGCACGAGGATGCAACCCGTTAAGTAGTAAAAATTGTCTGGGTTGCACATATCCTGATCACGACCAGCTTGGACAGGCCAATGGACATGCAACTTTCCTTTGAGCACCCAGCTGTGCATTATATTTATATAATTCGCATTTATTTTATACGACATTAATAATTTTTGCATGTAACGTTTCCCGAAAAAAGCTTTTCAGTCACTAACCTTCATGTTTCTCTGTTCTGAGCTGTACTGTGCCGAATAAGGCTGTGTGGATGAGACTGATGCGGTGCTGACCGGCTGCTTCCTTTATATAGGTCTGACCCGGCCCGGTCAGTCACGACCTGATTACTCTCCGGGCAGCCAAACGACCCTGGTAGCCAGTGCGGCCGTGAAGATATCAAGACATATGACCACCCATGTTGGCGCGCTCTGTCTGCACCCTCGTGGAGACTATACTGTTAAGACGAGGACGAGGCGAGACATACGTCTTAAAAAATTGTTAACTCATACACTTGGTATAGGTGCAATTAACATCCATTCCTCATTTGATCGTAGATCACGATTTCAATGCATTTTTGGGTTGTTGCATTCTTCATGGCTGTTTGTCGATTGGTGACAAATTTTACGTCTACATATATATATTATATTATATATATTATATATATATATATATATATATATATATATATAATATATTATATATATATAATATATAATATATATAATTGAACCCAGGTGGAATTACTAGGTTATAAGCGGTCATTACTCATTGGTTATCTTCATAACCTAGATCAGTGGTTCCCAGCCCTCCCTACGCAATTACCTCTTTTCGGCAGTCAGAGGAGGTAATTACCCCGGCCTTCAAAATTTATTTCGATTTATCTCAAATAGCATTGCTTCCCAATGTATTGGTTGCACCTGTATACACACTTCAATTGGAGCGTCGCAACTCGCAATAAAAACAATGACTGAGAGCACACAATCACATGTATCTATTTCCTTTTCTTCGCCAATATCTGAATTCAAGGCTTCGATGCCGACGAGGGGCACCGAAAAGTTGTATTGTTAGCTTAGGGCTGCATCAAAGCTGTCATAGCGTAACATTTATGGTTCAACCTCACAGGGCTTCGTTACCCCCGCAGAATGGCTCCGTTACCTCAAATGGAATCATGACCCACCGTTTGGGAACCAACGCCCTAGATGAAAAATTTGACGAATTTTGCCTCGGTGTTGACTATTGACTATTGTTCTGCTATAAAAACAAAAATAACATGTTGCTTCTGACGGCAGAGCGGTCAGCGGATATAATTTCATAATATTCCCGCTTGACCGGGGGGGGCAAATATTCCCCCTGTCGTTTATTCGCGATAACTTAAAAACCCTTCAAGATATTAACCTGAAACTTTCAGTACCTTCCTGCACATCAATTTTACATTGGTTGGGAAAATTTGAAAATGTTTAAATTTTGGGGTACACCGTTATACGTTTTGCACCGTTTGTGTACACCGTTTTGTGACGTCACGTTTCTTGTATTTAGCGACAAAATCGCTCAAGTTTTAAGCAGCTGTAAGATGGTCACATTTTACGATAAACTAAAACTCTATAAACTGAAAGATAGGAAATTGCATTTAGTATAAAACTACAGTCCAAAATTTTCCGATTTTTGTTTATTTTTACACCAATATATTTTTTTATTTTTTACAAAAAAAAATAGATAAAAAAACCGGAATATATGTGAAAGAGTGGTGCTCAAGCAGCATATCAACCAAATTTCACCATGAATATCACCATTTTTGACTTAGTAATAACTTTTCAAGCACAATGAACTATGCTCGAATATAGCAATAAAATCACAAAAACTTTGAAAAGCTGTGAAATTGCAGAAATTAAAACATATACAGGAATGGAACAAAATCAGACAAACATATAAAATCCTAAAACAAACAAGAAAAATATCAAAATACTAAACATAAAATTTTTTGGTCACTTTCTTTTCCGATTTTTTTGTGAGAAAGATATCAAAAAACTCGACATTTATGTGAAAGCAAAGTTTTACAACAATACAAAAGTCATGTTCAAATGAAGAGCATCATTTTTACTAAGAAGGCTAAGAATGTACTGACGAGTAATTATTTTTTGAAATTGCGATTTTTTTGACAAGATAAAGACAAATATATGTCAGAAATGTATTTCTGAGATAACACTGGTCTAAAAACATGCATTTTTGGTCAAGATAAAACAATTGAAAAGTTGACCTTATTTGACCTGACTTTGACCTTAGCTTCACACAAACTTCATTTTAATGAGCTCAGATTGTGCCTTGATTATCATCATCGATTTATACGTATACAACAGCCCAAAAAACATGTGTCGCATGACTTTCAAAAATTTGTTTCGGATAGTGACCTTTTGTGACCTGGACCATTGACCTGAACCTTTGCAAAAAAATATCCCTTTTGCTCATGCGAGATGTGTGTCATACCTTTGGGGGCATTTTGGGTGATCTTGGTTGCAAAAAAAGGCTCTGGATGCAAAGTGTGGTCCATAAACCAAAATGTCTCGTTGTTAACCTTTGACCCAACCTTGACCTGATATGCGACCTTAATTAAAAAATCTTTGAGAAGATTTAAGATGCGTCTCGATGAGAGCTTTCGAACGCCGCCTTGCGCGTCTCGCTACAGTCATTGGTTCTGGAGATAACAAGGCGGCACTTTTTGCCCCCCGGTCTTGTCGTTCGGATAAGACCCCGGTCAAGCGCGGGATATGACACATCCATATTTCTCTGTTGAGCTATAGCAGTTTTATAAACAATATCGAGTATCGACTTATAACCTACATCACACATTATATGACTATTTTGAGCGATGGCTCAATGTTTAATGCTTTCTCAGCAGGGACATACTGAACTGACTGATATGTATTACCAGTAAAGCGCCGTAGTTGGCGATGAACGAGCGAGCGTGAAGGAAATGTATGGTTAATTTAAACTTAATCAGGCAAGCAGTTTCTGAGATAAGCAAAAAAGCACGTGCGCACGTGCAGACGCCCACCCCCTGACTTGTGGGAAGGCAGTGGCTGAGAGGTCACTAACCCACATCAAATTCGAACACAATCGATTCAGATGTTCCTGAGATATAGAATAGGGGGTGTGCACGTGCGCACGTGAAGAGGCATCCTATCATTTACTTTTGGGAAAGCGGCGGCTGAGGGGTCCCTAACCACACACTAAATTTGAACACAACCAGCCCAGCCGTTGCGGAGTTTTTGCGACAAAGATTTTCCCCATATACCACGTAAAGACCTTCCCACTCGCTCGTAATTAACCGTTTCCACGGTGGATTGTTGTACGATTTTTTTAAGAACATTTTAAAATGTTTTGAAAAGTTTTGACGATCTATTCCATAACTACACAATTCTTACATGCGAATTTTGCCTTGAAATATCACGAATAATTTTGTAATGTGTTGGTAAGAATACAAAAGCCGTTTTCACGATGGGCTCATTTCAATGGCGACGCCACCTCCCGATTTTTTTTGGGGGGACGGAGGCATTCTGAAGTCCATTCTCTCCATGCAACGCCCATAGGCCTAATGTTATAATCCGAAAATGTTGGGGGAAGACACTTACCCCCGTCCCCCCCCCTGCTGGCGGAGCCCATGGCTAATTTGCGAGAATTGTTTTAACCCTCGCCCTACGGCCCTGTAGGGCGAGGGTTAACTTTTTTTCTCGCAAATCAGTCCATCGTGAAAACGGCTACTACTAAACATTTTAAAACATTTCGCGTAAAATAATCCATCGTGTAAACGGCTAATATATGTTACAAAATAGCGGTTTGGTGGTAATTAGCAAAATAATTATTTATATTTTAGTTGTGATGCCATTATGGATTCAGAATGATTCAGAAGCATTCCATGTGGTGTGGCACGCTATTGGTCACCATATGAGCTCCGCAATTGACGCATAATAGACTCGCCCAAGGCAATGGACTAGCGAATCCATTCTAGCACACCGTTGCGCAAGGACAGACCGACCTGTGATTCACGACGCTGCCAGATTTAGTAACTGTATAGTATGACAATACGCTAAACTGAGCGAATGGACACTATACGCATATGCTCCTTTGTATTATGGCGCATAAAACGACGCATAAAACATCAAATTTTGCATCACAAACTTGTTATAAGCTCAATTCATGTTTTCATAACTGTTGAATAGTGATGATATCGCCTAAAACAGTAATTTATCTCTTCGAATATATCATATACTAAAACTTGCATACCAATATTTTTTAGTATTTCAGAAAAATTCAGAATCTTTTCAGCGCAAAAATCCATCGTTAAAACGGCTATTATAAGAGCTTATAACACTAAAAGTTTTATGGTAAAAATAGTGTTAAGGCAACACATTACTTCTGAATAAACATCGTGCAATATGAAAATCATGCACATTTCGTAGCTCTGCAAAATGCGCGCGATTTTTATATTGCACGAGGTTTATTCAGAAATACTTCAATCATGTATGGACTAGCTGCAGGTTACCTAACCCACTGTTTTATGTATTTGAATGAACGCAAATTAATTTAAAGTGTTTTATAAGATTGTTAATATGATATAAATTCCTCTGAATTAACAGGATTTTAAATAATTAAGTATATTTACGTAATACGCAATTCTGCTCTCTGATTGGTCGTGATGTCAATAAGCAATAGTTCAGGCGCAATGTTACCTGAGGCAGTTTTTAGCAGTTCGGTTGACACATTGAATTTGTAATGTAGAGTTACAACGAAAAACTCAGCATCACGTTAATTGCGTGAAAATCAAAGCACGTGATATGGCGGATTTAAGCAGATGTCGCTCATTTGAAATCATGCAACTTAACTGAAACAAACATACAACTAAAATTGTGGAATTCTGCCTTGTAACCAAATCAATAATCTTATCGGCTGCTCAGAGGCATTTTAACGGATTACTACAGCCAAACGGATACTTAGGATGATCTAGATATCTTTCCATACAAGCTTTGGACCCGACAGAAGCTATTTCAAAACAGCATTAAGCACGGTCGCATTTTGCAAGTAGTTTCTGGGGCAGTGTTTCAGTGAGGGCAGCATTTGGATTTGAGCCCACTTAACAGCTTTCTGTGGAGATAACTAAATGAGTTATAGGTGTTTGAGAAGAATCTCCAGATCAGGAAGCAACTAAAGACAGCAGTGGGAACTGCAGTGCGGACCATCCCCGCCGGCAGGTACCCGTAAGCAGCTTGGTGAGTTAAGGTGGAGGGCAGAGCTGTGCCTCAGCCGAAACCGAGCCTGTCTCGAACATGTGCTCTAGAGGATATTAAGATGACGTTTTGTGTTTTAAACATACACAGCATTAATACCAGTAAGACGCCTTAAACGGCGAAGGACGAGCGAGTCCGAATAAATCCGCGTCAATTTATCACCCGCGCCTCAACGGAGGTTCGTTATTTGCAAAGCAGTGTTCATGGGCTTGCCTAAACCCCAAGCCCAGCCCCAGCGAAGTCCATGAACACCCAAGCCCAGACCCAGACCATTACCCAATTCAAATTCATAATATTGAGGCCCATGCCCGGTCCGGCCCATTCATATTGAGCAGATTAATTATTTTCACAAAAAGTGCAACCATTATTCTAACAGATTTACTTTGCATTTACTATCAACGATAAATTAATATCACGGCCACCTTGTGTATTGCTTTGTGCTTTTTGACTCAGTTCGAAAACACTTTTCGGTCAATTCTTGTCATACTAGATCAGAACTTTGGAACGACATGGATTTGGGATTTTCAATCTTCACCACTTGCTAGGTAATTACCATGATTTATTGTATCATGTAATTTGCCCAAATTTATTGTTAAATGTCCTTTATCAATTTATACCATTATTTACCTGCGTTAACATCTGGCTGTCAAGTAAAAAATAACGGGCAATTGAACATGACTAAAAAATTGTCATACCCCATGCCCACCCATACCCATGCAAAGTCGAAAATCATACCCAAAGCCCAACAATCGGAAGAATTGACGGCACCCAATGGGTACACCCATCCCATGAAACACACTGCGTGCAAAGCATGTTTTTCATTGATTCGTTATGTGGTGTTTTGCCGTCGCAAAATAGAATCCGAACTAACTCGCATACTTTGAACTAAATAGGTTTTACACGTTATTTTTAATTTGCTTGTATATATATATATATATTATATATATATATAATATATATATATATATATAACTTATATATATAATATTTAATAAATTAATATATATATATATATATAAATATAATAATAATAATATAAATATATCAAAAAATAGCTTGTAAAAAGCTTCATGTTTGTAGTTCAAAGAATTCATTTTGGGTGGATTAGATGGATTTGATTGCGCTTTACAGCCAGCATCATTTTTATCGTTTAGCACCCTTTGGTTTTGAAAGCTACGCAGTTCTTGTAATTAAGCGAAATATATTAAAGCGTCAATAAAAATATTACAGACAGATTTTAACGTGAAATACGCAATCCAAACCTAAATTTTGTAATGCATTTTAGAGACGTACATTGGTCTACAGATTGGGTATTGTTATCGGCTTCACATCCCATAGGTTGCTGAGCACTGATTTTAAATTGTGAAAGACGGTCATAAAACTATGAATTTTGCGCTTGTATAGCTTAGTAACTTTGCACGTACCACGGCCGCTGATCGGACACATAGTACGGCCGGGCGGATCGTTTCTCTTACGCATCAGTGTTTGACCCGTGTCTTTGCAACTTTGTGTGGTTTGCCGGATATAGTCCGGTATTGCAAACGATGTTTTGTAGGCAATTTTCACGGACGGAACAGGGGTGCACGAATGCGGCACGTGCAGTGTGACCCAGAGTCTGACCTGTGCCAACGATTGCCAGCTGGACTGTGGTCCTCCAGCCCACACCAAATTTTTAGCTTTATAGGGTCCAGGCCGTTTCTCAGCTACAGGCAGGATTTAATACTTTCGTGCATACCCCTGACGCGGCACGTGTCACGCGCCATGCTGAACCCATCACATGAGAAATAAAACATGTCAATAATACATAATGTCATGGCAAGGGCTACAGATGGGAAGACCGCTTGTTCAATCGGATGCGGGTTTCAAAAGTATATGCTTTCTGACCAGCGTCGCCGATCTATGGCCCGGGCCGGGTCCGCCGCTTATATGTTATATAAAACTCTGGTATTCAATGAGGACTCGCCTCGCGCTTCTGCGCTCGCTCGTAATCACATGAATTTTCTGGAGTTAGCTTGTTGTAACAGTAAAGTCATAGTGAAAAGCGTTTAACCATTTATATTTGCCACGGGACATTTTGGAAATAACATGCTTTTCCATAGGCATGCGCAATATTATTGCTAAATGAAGTCACTACATCAAGTGCTTTATAAATAATAAACTTTTACATACAAATATCTCTCGGAATATTGATTGGGAAGCCAAAATGATGTGTATCACGTTGATCAGCACATTTGTTATTCTTATTTTGCGCATATTCACCAAACAACCTGCAACTAGTCCATTGGCTGTTTTTTTTAACATGAACACGATTTATTTCATTTTCAAACCTGAAAATATTATCAATCTCCAGAAATTCCGGAAGTACATTTAAACAATATGAATCACAACATGCAGATTGCAGAGAGATGATTGTCGTTATCCCTTTGTTTTGCGGTTTGCATACCTATTTCATCCGTTCGTATTGATTTTGATAACGTGGCGTAAAAGTGTGCAAACCTTCGTTGAACATTCACGATGTTGATTTGTTTTTACTTTGATCGTCGACAATGGCACAAACTTACCCAAATGCATTGAGTTAAGCTCATAGTTAAAGGGACACTGCCACCTTCCCAAAAATTATCAAATGTACGCCGCTTGTGATGCTAAATATGAAGCAATTGCTGCCGAACACGATTATGACGTTTTTTCACAAACAGTGCTCAATTTCATAAAAAGTTAAGTTTTTATATTTGGATTGATAATGTCACATCAAGGAATTTTGGAAAATAGAGAAAACCTTCACGCTGCCAAATGTATGGCTAATGTATGGCCAAATGTAAAACAAGTCGACTTATATCATCAACATTTAGTAGAGAGTGACGACGTCATTGGCTCAGAAATCAGAACAGAATCCCCGTTCAAATACACTGGGGACTGGGGATGTTACAGATGTCAAAACAAACTCAAGATTTCTTTGTTGATTCGAACCTCTTGTGGTTGTTTTAACTCAATACCATAGAATAAATTTCCATGCCAAGCAGGGGCGGAATTTGATATCTCTTGGGGAGGGCCCGAGTCCCCCCATTGCTGAGTTGAGACCCCCGGATGGTGCTCCGAGCCCCCCAATATTTTAACTGGTCATATTTGTTGCGCGACTCTGGCAAATAATTGGTTGAGCATGATGTAATATTCTCTGTATATACGAAGATAATTGTGTCGGATTTAATGCTGCCAGAGATATCATATGAGCAAGATACGATGTCTATATGGCACGATCATTGTAGGGTGAACGTCTTGTGCCATATAAGTCAAATTCAAGAGAAGTCTGGCGTATCATTGCTCATAAGTTAACGTTTAGACTAATGGCATATCACTTTACATTTGCCGACCTACACTCACGTCATAGTAGATGAGACCTAGTGGGATTGTCTTCTGTGTCTCTCCAATAAAACTGTGATCCGTAAGAAGACGTCTCAACTAAGAGCTAGACTGAGAGATATCATCAGATATAAGCAAGAGCGGATGGTAGAGGAGTCTAATTTATGTGACACAAAACTCTCACGATAGCATAATATTCGGAAGATGCGCTCATAATCATATATCCAGGTATGAATCATAAAGGCTTTAAAATAGGTGCACTTGTGATAGCTTCGCAGTATTGAACATATATATATTATACTCTGAAGAACTGATATGTGTCAGGTAATTGTCAGGCCTTTTTAGCTGCCATCTAGAGTATGTGCGGAGTATAAGTCCTTATAAATATCCAAATGTCCGTGCTAAGAGATTATAAAAACTTTGATACGGAAGAAACATCGAGGGATCGAGCCATCAAAGGGCATCTTTCCATCGGTGGCCAGAGGGACCTTAAAGGTTTCTTTCACCAAGTCAATTCTTTCAGTGCAAGAGGTTAACCGAGGTCACCTGAGAGCCTGGTTGGGCCTGTAGGGTAGCTTTGGTCCAAGAGCTCGTCACGTTCCGAAAAATGGGGGGGGGGGCAGTGTCCATTCTGAAGTCAATTCTTTCCATGACAACCCCATAGGCCGTAACGTTAAAAGTCCCCAAAAATTGGGACGTCCGCCTGAGTGGGTTCCAGTCGGCCTAAGAAACCATTGATGGCCTGAGGGCTCACCTGACGGCCTGAAGGGTCTCAGTCGGTCTGATCGGTCTGAGGGGCCCTTGGTTGACTAGAGGAAACCTCGGACGACTTGAAGGAACCTCTTGAGGGGATCTGAGGGGTTCCAGTCGGCCTGACGAACTCTGTTTCGGCCTGAGGGGCCTCTGTGTGCCTGGAGGGGTCCTTAGCCGGCCTAGATGGGAGCTCATTCGGTCTGAGGGAGCCATCGGTCGATTTGAGTGGCTCTTGCCAGGCCTGAGTGAACCCCAGGCTGGTCTTAGAGGGCCTTTGCCTAAGCCAGAAAGAACCCGGCGGTCTGAGAGAGGCCTCAGTGTTGGATAGAGTCAGTTAAATTTTCGACTTGTGAAAATTATGTATGAGGAACGTGTTTTTCAGATGCATATTAGTTGGTTACCGATGGCGATCATTTACCATTTGACGGCATCGAAATTGTATTGCTGTGCTTTACAAAAAAAACAACAACATGATATGACCAGTCAGTGTGTACCTACCTATACATTTCAGTTAATTAGTAATTTGTTAATTTAATGGGCTGAAAAAGGAACTTGCAAAATAATATTTTTGGTATTCACTTATGTATGAATCGGGGGAAAAAAGTTCAATAATTGTAATAATTGTAAACGTTTTGCAATAAGTATATCATTATAGCTTTATGCATGAGTGGCATTAACAAATCATTTTATGAACGAGCCGAAGGCGAGTTCATAAGCTGAATCTTTAATGTCACGAGTGTGGCATAAAACGATTTAGTGCATGGCCGAAGACTGGCTGTTTAGAGCGCAAGTACATATTTTTCAGAGTGCAATTCAGGGACATTTATCTGAGGCTTTGCAGTACATATCACTTTTGCGAGTGTTTTAACACTCCAGTTAAAATTAAGCACATGGTCAATGGGAAAACAGTCTACGGTCATGCACCAAATAATAATTATGCACTGCACAGTGGTAGAACTTTATGAAATCGGTCGGGGGGCTCTAATGTTAATTTGATAAATTTGAATTCCATTCTTACCATGTAATGCCATAGGCCTAATGTTAAAATTTGAAACCATTGGGAGGCTGCCCCCCCCCCAGAGATATAAAGTTCCACCCCTGGCACTGCACTAGGTATATATAGTACTAGACATTTAGTAACAACTTAAGCATTCGGCCGTTGGGCCCCCCGACCAATTTCATAAAGTTCCACCACTGATGCCAAGCACTCAACATGGCTATCTCAACTCAAATCTAACGTTAAGGTGGGACAGTCCCTTTAACGAAATGTGCTGTATACAGACTGGATATTGATTCGACTGATTGAATCAATTTGAACCGCTAAATGGAAATTCCTTGAATATTAAAAGATTAATTTCAACACCAAGATCTTTGGATTCATGAAATGCGATTGAATGAAACCCAGCATGGAATCAATGCTGATTGAATCAAAAGATTGTACGATTCTTAACGATACAAGTGCAAATGGTAAATTGTGCAAATTGGGTGCAGTCCCAGTGGCTACCTTCAGCAAACTATTTGACCTTCTTGGCTCTCTCCAATGCTCCTGCACTTTGCAGCGCCACTTGTGTCATGGTAGATACAATTAAAGTTGAACGTTTAATTGTTAAATTATTCAAATGGCAGTCACTGTCTTCCAAATCCGTTCAACCGAAGCCGGAGACTTAGAACTGCAGAGGTGCAAACTCTCGTCCACGCAGAGAGGGTTTCGCTACCGGGCCGCCGCGTCATGGAACCAGCTGCCTCCGGCTGTCACTGGGCGGCCGGACACTGTCTGCGTTTTCGGCGTCACTGAAGGCATGACAAGCCTGAAGATTCCAGCCGCCCGTATGGTGTTTGATTCCGGTGCTTTTGCATCGCTGTATCACTTTTTATGTTATCAACACTTTTATCACTTTTCATTCATCACACGTTTTAATTTTTACATTCCGCTGTTACTTTTTCATGTTATCACACATTATCCAACCTTTTCCATTTTTGATCACTCGTTATCACACTTTTCATTTTATCACACTTTTAATTTTTGCTTTCGCTGTTTCACTTTTTTTCATTTTTATCAGCACTTTATACCTTTCATTTTTTAATCACACTCTTATCAGCACCTTTTCATTTTATCAACACTTTTAATTTGTATTTACAACGTATGTGCCCACCGCCCATGTGTGTTATGCTGCGAACATGGCCAACAACTGCTGTTTTTTATCATGATGCATGTTTTTTTCTGTGTTTTTTACTGTGTGCTTGACACTACTCCTGAAAAGCCATGTTTCATGGACGGATTATAGAACCAATACATACATACATACATACATACAATCCTCGAGACCCTATGTCTAGAGAGATTTACCTTGACCAAAAACAGGCTGCAGGTCGCTAGCGACAGAGGCCAGGGGCGACAGATCCGCTGCACGTGAATCTCTGCCCCGGTGCACGGTCATCTCATTACCCAATCTCTGCACAGTGGCGGCGGCAGTGGTAACGCATTTCCGACTTGACGTTCAAGGCTGAGAAGCGAAAGGTCCGTGCAGATACCCAGCGGCTGCTCTCAGGCCTTACAAATGGGATGCCCCAGATAGCAATCGTGCATAGTACATCTTGAACATTGTCGTAATCATTCTTATTTCGTACGCTCTACATACACGAATGCATTGGTCCAATAAAACATTAGTATCGCGGCGTGTGACCCTGAGATCATTAGCAGTTCCAAGCCAGCTGCCGGGACAGACAAACGGCCGGCGGTGGCCGCGTCGTGAATCTCCCGGACCGTTTAAAACATTACACCATGACGAATGGCTGTCGTTAGGTCGTTAGTCAACTCACGAGTCGCCGATGCCTTAATCGTGCGAGGACGGCGCCGCGCAGAAGTCGAGTCCATGAACTTCCTGACACCACAAATCTCCGCGTTTCGAGCCCGCGATGACGGTAATGGAGGACCTGCGCCGATTAGCGTGATTTATCCGCGCAGGACGTGATTTAACCGGCCACCCCTAACACTGAGGGTGTGGAGAGACAATGCAATCAATGGATGCCCGTTACGAAACCCGAGCTGCATGGTGTGGTGTCGGGTGTGCGCTGGTGGCCCCACAGCCGTGCCAAGCGCTCGTTAGTCACATCTGTCCAGTCATCGAGCGGTGATTGCGGAGATTGCTTTATGAGCTGGGCTGTTATTTTCCGTGTAGCGTCTTCATTCCTGCTGTTGAGCAGCTGAAGGATGAGGCTAGGTCACGTCAGCTGATACAGCGACGTGAATTGAGATCTGATACTGAACAACCCGTAATAAGTCCCGAAACCATCTCCATTCCGGTCCCATACGAGGTCGGCTTTTGCGACTTATGAGTTATCGCGTAATTTAGTTGATTGGCTTATATTTATTATGAACAATGGTTGCAACGGACTCATTCAGGACAATTATTTGCTCGTCTTTCTAGTTGGACTGAGCTTTATGCATTCGAGAGCATCGTTCAAAATGCTAATAGTGCATTCGTTCACGTGGCCAAAATGTTCATAGCGCATTTATTCACGTCTTATTAGTTTAAATGCTACCAAAATTCTGTTCTCATGACTTTAGTCGCTATTGCTCAAGGGAATATTGTTTTTCTTCGATAAGCTTTAAATTTAAACCGCTAAGTTCCATATAATATGTAAATGTCCTGGATCCATCATATGACCAATGTTTTATTATGATATACCAGGCCATATATAACATTTCATAAAATAGGGAAGAGTGCCCACCAAGCGAACACCCCTTTTGAAAAATAAATCTACTGGCTTTGCGTTTTGTCCTGGAGATCTGAAACCTCGTGTATCCTTACATTACATTACTACCAAGGAATAATCAAATTAATTTAACTTAATACAAAATGGGAGTTATACACTAATTTCGTTTTTTGGATTTTCCTGTTCACTGGTGGGCATGGGTATCCATCAGTGAACAGGGGAGGTACAGACAGTGAACAGGGGGGATTCAACCAGTGAACAGGGGACTTTCGCCATGAATAGGTGGGCGTTGGGGTTTTCTGCTGATGCTCACTTGATGTTTGTTGACAATCCATTGACACTCGACACTTGACAATTTCTGTGACACTCGACAATAATAAAACAACAACTCTGAATGCTGTAACGAGAGTGGGTCCTCATGGAACGTGATACTTCCCTGGTCCTGCAGTAAGAGCTCTTCGTGAGATAATCAGCGCCTAACCCAATATATCTCCTCCATTCACTGTCGAAAAAGTTAGGTTTTCCGAAAGGCAAATCCACCAGTGTATATTTGTTCACTATTGGGCACCCACCATGTCACTTGAGTACGCATACAAACATATTTGAAAACAAAACAAAATGAGGGAAAATGAATGGCTTTACAAACTGTTGATATCAAACATCATTTAATTGGACAATTCGCAAAACGGTGGCACTTAAGTATTACGTTAATTTCAGTTAATTTTCACTAAATATCAAAAATATATAACGCGTTTCTGGAAGCAAAAAACGCTAATCAAAAATCAAACGGCAAACACATTATCTAACTATTCGTATCCTGACAGAATCAAATGAGAGCAGTCATTGCTGTCCACCACTTTAAACATCATCGCTTAGTGTCAGCTACTACCACCGGCATCGATGAAATTATCACATTACTAATAACGGCTGGAGGGCACCTGTTCACTGTAGGCACCATGTTCGCTGGTGGGCACTCTCCCCTACTCTTCCTATATGTTTACAAGTGCATAAAGGGTTTCGTAACACCACCGTCCACCGTGCGACTGAAAGAGCTTGATGTATGAAGAACTGCAACCATTCCAAGAGCTTGATTTATGAAGAACTTCAACCATTCCATGTCCTCTCCCACCAACCACTGGTTCGGACTTGGCTACCAAACAAATGTTATGCGACCACGAAACGAGAGACTGCTCCTATGACGGGTCCGGGAAGATAAGTTTCACTGCGAAGTAACTGGGCCAGGGTCGCCACGAAACCCGGCCAATGGTCGTGTCCACCATCAGCAGCCAGATAACATGCCGGCGATGGTTACCGGTGGTTACTTTTTCCCATCCTCGTCTCGATAGGCGAAATCATGTGACAATAGTGGATGGTATTTACTGCTGTAGCTGTAGCTGCCGTTATAGTCTTTGTTAGTGCATGTTTAATGGGAGCCGGTGTTTTCAAGGGCGACGATAAAGACAGCGCTCGAAGCTGAAGGAAGGTACCCAACCGCCATTCATGTCCAAGGTCATACGTTTCTAAGTGCATAAAGCGCTTGGCTTCGTAATGTCACCGTCCACTATATCACCTGCAAAAGTTTGATTCATGAACAACTTCAACCATTTCATGTCTCTTCCCACCAACCATGAGGATGACGAAACTGACTCCGTAGTACTTGGCTACCAAATAAATATCGACACCGCCGCGAGCATGTATCTGTCCTCAAGCTGCCCAGTTTTCGACTGGCGGCCGCGCGGCGGCTCCTCTCGTACAGAGCCGCTGTGTCCTGGAACGGACTGCCGCGACATGTGACCGGCTCTGTCTCGCGATTTCAGCTATTTTACAGCGCCTTCCTAGAGGCTCTGCAGAACATGTTTGATTTGTCATGCATTTCATTCACAAGAAGTGTCTTTTTTGTCCACAGTGTCATACTGGAGATGTTCATGTTTTGACTGGGCCGTACTAGCCACTTGTGGAAACGCCCTAATAAATACATACATACAACCGGTACAAATTCAGATATGGTGATTTTTTCGGCGGTAGAAAGCAGCGCTTGTATAATTATATGTAAACTACTTCAAAATGTTGGAGCTACTTATTTTATGGGGTTCATGTTAAGCTGATTAAACTTTACAACGTTTTTTGATAAAGATAAGAGACATTTTCATTGATTGACATTCACGGATCACGAGGACCCCAATACAAACATCTTAGCCGATTTCACGATGGATTATTTTGCGCGAAATGTTTTAAAATATTTTAAAATGTTTTAGTAGTAGTCGTTTTCATGATGGACTAATTTGCGATACAAAAATGTTTTAACCCTCGCCCTACGGGACCGTAGGGCGAGGGTTAAAACATTTATCGCAAATTAGTCCATCGTGAAAACGGCTACTACTAAAACATTTTAAAATATTTTAAAACATTTCGCGCAAAAAAATAATCCACCGTGAAAACGGCTCTTGTCTCGTTTTTATTTTATACTACACTCTACTGCTGCGTACAAAATTTCATGATAGGTACCCTCATGACTAGTATAAAATTATTGCGTCGGGAAGTACTCATTCGAAATTTATATTTATTGCAATGCAATAAAATGGATAAATGTTATAACGAATATTACATTATCTAGGCTACTTCGATGGGACCAGAAACACCAAAGTAATTAGGGGAGAGTGACCATGGGAGGTAAATCAGACACTTCTTCAACACAACTAACTTATATGTAGATATAGGTATAGAGCCACGACCAGAAAACGGTATTCTACGCTTCCTTTTCCGGATAGGATATACTTAAGACAGATAGATTGACGTGCTTGAGCTCCGTAGTTTTCCAAATTGATATAAATAAAACCTACTCATTTGTATCTGCTTTCATCGTCTCTATAAGGAATTTGGACTTACGTGGCTGACGATATTAAGTCGATATTGAAGCCATAATACTGTGGATATTGACAGCCATAATACAAAGGTTAAAAAGATCAGTAATTATTCGGTCGTGCAGTAATCATCACAGACATATTAAATATGGCGTCCTATAAATGTCTGCATGATCTCTGATGGGCCAAGATGGCGCAAGACGGCCACCACAGGTTGCCGTCAATTATTGCCTGACCATATACATATGGGGTATGAATGAGAACAGATGCGCTTTGTAAGTGATGTTTCACCCCAAAAATGCACGTTATCACAATCAATCGACTGTTTTCTGTCGCACTCGCAATGCCTCTACTATTCGGAAACAATGCACCGAAGCTATGCAACTATTTGCAATATTCCTTTACTTGCAACTATATTGTATTCATGTGCACGTGCAGTGCTCTATATTCCATCGCGCATTCTGACCTTTTTACGCAATTCTCAGACCAGGCATTCGTCCCCATGGTTGTATAAACGTTTTCAAAATTGGTGTGGATTGCCATTGATGCCATCTTATTTTGTATTTTGATTTCCCGAATATCGTCCAATCGTCTTTAAAATGGTGCAAAAATGAATTGTTTTATGGAAACGGACAGTCTAAATCCACACACCATTGGAAAGTCAAAAAAGTCCATTGGATGATTAAAATTGCATCTCTTCTACAATAAGTTGGTGTGGATTTCCACAACAATTAAGTTAATGTGGAGCTTTCCACTTCAACCACATACGTACAATTATAAATAAATACATTCATGTATCGTGCCGAATATATTTCGCCAGTGCCTAGGCATCTATACTACTTAACAAAGCATTAGCAGCTTGACAAGTACAAGAGAACACACCGCACAAGAGTGCTAAGTCGACTAAGATCGTCATAACATACCTACGGTTATTATTGGATCATGTGACCGTATGATTGGATGTTATTATTGGATCATGTGACCGTCCCACCCCACGACGACCATGACGTGGGCAGGATGTTTTGTTTTGCAGGGCTTTGCAAAAACCTGCATAAAGCATTGTTCAATCCAAATGACGACTCATGTCTTGTTGCTGTTAGAAGATGAGTCGAATGTCTAGACTAGAGGTGGTTCCAACGAGATATGGCGCTCCTTCACTGCAAGTTTATTATTGAAACTGGCTCTCCGACGTTCAAGGCTGGACGCCCAGCCCCTGTCTCGCCCAGTACGTTCAAACAGATGAACATTAGACGTTCACGCCGCTTAGGTAACTGACCTGACCATGAATACGTTAATGGTTATAACACTTAGTATGCAGGGCTGCTTCTGAAAGTTGCGTTTTTCCTCGCTTCTTTCGATAACACAAGACCATGAATAGAACGTACGTATTCTTGGCCGTAGCATATTAATTCAGATGCTCCTATTAATATAGTAAACGAGACGGGGTGCAGCGCTACCATGCATAATAAGGACACGACTGACATAGATAGACGTGGAACTAACTACTGCTTTCGTGTATTTGCATTGCAGGATTCATTCTCCAAGGACGGTTTCGTTCAATTGTTATTGGGTATGATAGTTCGCTGACTTTACAAATGGGGCATCGACATGTTGCAAAATGGCCGCAGATCGTGACTGACCGGGCCGGGTTGAACCTATATAAAGACAGCAGCCGGTCAGCACCGCATCAGTCTCATCCACAGCCTCCTCCGACACAGTAAAGCTCAACTCAGAGCAATCAACAAATAAGCATGAAGGTAAATATTAACGTCTAAACGAGATCAAAGAATACTTATCTTACTTGCAAAAATTGCAGCGTTTAAGCGTCAAAAGCATTAAGAGTATCTACTTGGCCGCCTTGGCATTTAATAATAACTTAATACTTATGTGCCAGAAGTTACCGCTAATTTGCACCGTATGCCTATACTTCAACATGATAAGCATTATTCTGATATGGTGCTCTCATGGCCAGGTATTCGTGGTTTCTCTCCTGCTGGTGGCAGCCGTCTCCGGCGCTCCGCAAGGCTACGGAGCTCCCCAGAGGAACGGCGGAGCCTCCCAGAGCTACGCAGCTCCCCAGGCTAGAGCCTCCCAGAGCTACGGAGCTCCCCAGGATAGCGCCTCCCAGAGCTACGGTGCCGGTGAGGAGGAATTCCCGCCGCAGCCGTTACTTCGTTCGAGTACGAAGGTTAAGGATGACGAGGGCAACGACTAACGGCCACATAAGAGGAGTCGGACGGCAGGGATGGAGGGCGAGTAACCTGCGTGCTGCTGCCCGACGCCGCGTCCAGACCGTCCACCTACTACGTGAGGGAGCTCCGGCTTCGTAGCTGAGTCACGTACGAGGGCGAGGCGCAGTCCCGAGACAGCCAGAACGACCAGTACGGCGCGGCCGCCCCCAACAGCGGCTACGGAGCTCCCAACAGCGGCTTTGGCAGCCCGGCCACCAGCTACGGATCACCGTTCTAGACAGAATTGACGGCGATTAAGTGTCGGCGGCGATTAAGATGTACCGCAAAAGGTATTCATGTTCCAACCGTGATGCATGGCATCTAGATATAGCAAATGTATGTAGTAGGATCTCGGCATTTGGTAAGCTTCTAGAAATAATAAAGCGTGTAGAATGTGAATGGAAAGTAGGTCTGCTCAAATGTATTTAATCGCATGTGACGTGATCTTAATGGTATGCTTGGCTAAATATACCTATCAGAGCAAAATTATGCATCCATGGATTGCCAGCTGCATTTCTTACTAGACTGACAATTACGGACTACTTTGTTTAATTAGTGGAAATATACACAGCTACTGATACACTGATGAAGAAATTGCCTTTTGAAGGAATACTGCGATTACGACTGAAAAATATCTATGGTTTTAGGTAGGTATAAATGCTGCAATGTTTTAGCTTTTTACGTTTAAAGGGAAATATTGACCTTTTGCATCTGCATTATGTTGCGCAGCATCACGTATCACATCAGCATATGTTACTAAATTAAAGGGACACTGCCACCTTAACATTATATTTGAGTTGAGATAGCCATTTTGCGTGCTTGGCATTGCATTATGTAGGTATTGGTATAAGTTAAAACCCTATTAGTGGCAGGGGGGCAAATATTTGCCCACCCTCATGTTTTTCCTTAAATATCTCCAAAAACGGCTACGAGTAGGCTTATGAAACTTCGGACTTTTTCCTAAAATTGATTTTCACATCTGGAGTCCCAAATTTTGGAGTTTCTGACTTGAAACAGAGGCTGTGGGAGGGCCACTCATGAAAGTCTTAAAAAAAAGTGCTAATCAGACGTACAAGATGGGAGCAAAAAAACATAAATAACTAAGCAATAACAAAAAACGCGGGTGCACGTCAGGAACGGAGGGTGGTTTTGACAGTCCTGGATCTCACTGGGTTTACTACCTAGCTATTCGGCTCGTGGGGAAATCTGACTGACCTATTACAATGTCACTACCCCCTCCATCGGCCACCCACCACCTTTCGGCTCAATAGGCTTTTTTTGTCACTGAATTAATTATGCCTTACCTGCTTGCCTACCTACATAGTACACCCGCGCTCAAGGGCAACTATCTCTAATAATTTATTTTTTGTTTTTA
The DNA here is from genome assembly GCA_014673585.1 of Semibalanus balanoides. Taxonomy (NCBI): domain Eukaryota; kingdom Metazoa; phylum Arthropoda; class Thecostraca; order Balanomorpha; family Balanidae; genus Semibalanus; species Semibalanus balanoides. Next base: position 34,664 of record VOPJ01007363.1, read on the forward strand.
TCTTCCTTGAAGTGAAGTGGGCGACTTTCTACTTTTGTTTCTTGGTGTTAACGTAGGTGCGTTGTCGCGTTGGACTGTGGGAGGGCCATCATGTAAGGCTTTAAAAAAAAAAGAAAAAAAAACGAGGCGTCCAGGGCCCAGTTTTTGGGAGGAGATTTTTCGGCGACAATTGTCGATAATACGGAAATGCGATCTTCCATGGATTCCTTCCTAACTACCTATCGTATGAAGAAGTTGCACTAAGGTTTTTGGTGATTTAAATAAGTTCAAATTAGTTGATGTTCATGATAAATTGTTTTTTTTACGTCAGAGGCGTTTCAGGTCTTGAAAAGGGGGGATTTCAAAAAGTTGAAAACGCCTAAGCTACAGTCAAGTAAAGCAATACAAATTGCAGTTTTAAGCTATAAAGATGCCTGAAGAATAGTTTCTGCATTCTAATTTTGGCATAATTATTCGTCTTAAGTTCAAGGGGTGTCCAGGCACAGAAAAAAGGGGTAAACTTGCATAGTGATAACGATTATACCAAGCGATTAACGGAGCAATAAACGATAGTGAGAATGATGGACTGGACATAAGAGTCAGGAGAGGAAATAAATCATTTTATTGCAGAGGGCGCGCTCAGGAATCGAAAACAAGGGTCATATTATTAGGCAAGGAAACTTTGATGCATGGGCCTACAAGGACATAACCATACTGCAGTTTCCCCGATGAAAAAGCACAAGGGGGTTCTTTTTTGAAACATTTGAAGAATAATAGGCGAGGCCCAGGTGGGTAAAACGCGGGCACTTAATGTGAATTGAAAATTGCAAGAAACTAGTAAATTGTTGACTATTAGTATTATATTAGCGGGATTAATTCCTATAAAAAGGTTTGCACAACTCCCCAAATGGATGCTGGATTACGCCTATGATGATTTGCAGATTCAAATGGAACTATCTATGACCAGTAACTGAGTTATAATTCCGTGGTGAAGCATGACTGGGATCATATTTGAATATTTGGCTCCCTTTTTCGTTAATCTCGCACCGCCTATGGTACAAAAATATGCTTAATCACTATTTTGTATGATGTAAAAATAACAAAGAACTATTGCATTTATTCAGAAAAGACATTAAAAACGTTTGAATACGCTTAACTTTGCCCGCAATTTAGTGACCTGCACATCGCCCTATGATTTTGAATTTTCAATCGTCATCAAATACCATTTCTACTCAAATATCTATCGATCACTGTTGATTGAATTAAAATCGGTTGTTAAACATGGCAAGCTGTGTTGGATTCAAAAAATTACCTATATTTTTGTACTTTTTGGCCCCGTTGCCCCCTTTTAAAATTTTGCCACTTCTTGTTTTTAAAATGTAGATCATGTTAAGGTGAATCGACCACCGTTTGTTTTGAAAATCGGACGGGAGATCTCGAGTCTCCGGGGGGGGCGAATATGCCCCCGCTCCCACTCATAGGGTAGCCGGGAGCTGCCACTAATAGGGTTAAAACAACCATGAGGCGATCACAGCGAAATTGAGTTTGATTTTGAACATCTGTAACATCCCAGTCCCCAATGTATTTGAATGGGGGCCCTGAGCTGTGTGTAGTCTCTCTTTGCTTAAATGTTTATTACAGTCGACTTGTTTTACCTTGTCATACTGGCATACCTAGTGATACTTATGACAGCGTGAAGTTTTTTCCGAAAAATTTCCTTCATATGACGTCGTCAGCCGCCAAATATTAAAACGGGCATTTTTCATTAAATGAGCAATGTTTGTGAGAAACAAAATGTAATAATCGTGTTCCAGCAGCAATTACTTCATATTTGCACCACAAACGGCGTACATTTGAGAAATTTGTGGAAGGTGGCAAGTGTCACCCTTTAAAGGGACACTGCCACCTTAACATTATATTTGAGTTGAGATAGCCATTTTGGCTGCTTGGCATTGAAATTATGTATGGCAGTAGTTAAAACAACCACACTGGTCTAAAAATATAATTTAAGTTTGATTTTGCAAAATCTGTAACACACCAGCCCCCAATTGTATTTGAATGGGGGCCGTGAGCCGATGTCGTAGTCTCTCTTTGCTAAAGTTTTAATTACAGTCCGACTTGTTTTACCTTTGGGCCATACATTAGCCATAACACTAGTCATACTTATGGCAGCGTGAAGGTTTTTTTTTTCAAAAAATCCTTCATATTACGTCATCAGAAGCCAAATATTAAACGCATTTTCATTAAATTGAGCAATGTTTGTGAGAAAACAAATGTCATAAAATGTGTTCAGCAGCAATTGCTTCATATTTTGCACCACAAACGGCGTACATTTGAGATTTTTGGAAGGTGGCAGAGTCCCTTTAATGGAGTGTAGTTTTTTTTAGAATACAATTGTGGATTTTTTTTAAAAAAAGGTATGAATGTTAGTACCTATGCTTCTTTCGGAGTTTATGATCGTGGTTTTCCCTCCACTTTTGGGAGCGCGACATATATGGCGCTTTTGTTTCAATTTGTTAAACGTTGAAAAAAGACAAGACAATACCTTAGATCGTTTCAACGAAATACTTAGTGTGTAGGTGACCAAAGCGAGGAGCAATTTTTACACGCCTAAAATTTGGCAATTAAATTATGTTTAAGATCAATTAGACCAATGCTGGTAAATAATTAAGTGTTGTAAAAAAATGCATTTATATACCTATGAAAATACCGCAAACGATCTGCAAAGTTCAGGAAGGAGGGACGCTAAAAACAATTGTTTCTACGTAAACTGAACACGTATTTCTAGTAATTCGACAGCAAACATTGGAAAGGGGCGATGATAATTCCACTAGCTCAATAACAGACGGACATGTCCCCATCCCCGTGGCGGAGACCCTGCGAATTACCAAGGATATAATGTGCAGGGGCGGCGGATTCGGGGGGGCAGCGGGGACAGCCGCCCCCGCTGGCAAAATCAAGCGGGGGCAAAACTATATTCCTCCCATCTTCCGTAGTCGGAAAAGATATTTTCTTTGCCATATAATCTATAATAATTTATATGGTAAAAATGATATGCATTGCAAAATAAAAAATATAATTATTCACATGGCGGTAAATTATGGTACCTTGTCCGTGAGGAAAAAGTGACACAACGCAAGTTTAAACAATATTGGCGGGAGTCATAAGCAGACGACCCGATCCGGATCGCTGTTTTTGGTTGTGGTCGAGTAAATTCCACTCCAAGGCCGTATTTATACGGCCTTGGAGTGCGTTGCGTTCTTCATTAGCAAATTGGTTCTGTCAACATATTTGTAACGGGAAAGACTTCAGACTATACAGATAAAGAGATCAGTATGAATCAGTGGTGAAGCGGCGTCAGTCATCCTTGGATGGACTTGTGACGAAACGGTAAGTTAAGCCCATTTACTGGCGGATCCAGAGGGGAGATCAGGGACAAATGCCCCCTCCCCCAAGCCGCCTGAAATCGGCGCAAATTTACATATTTCTTGATGTAGGACAGCTACGCAACTTTTACTAAGGAAAGTTCATTTTAAAACGTCTCTGCAATGCAAAGGGAACAAAGTCCGATGAGTTCCAATTTTGTGAAACTTTTTTGGAGGTCATATCCCCGCCGTTTTAGATCCACCAGTGACCCCAGTACCTAGGTAACTAGTAAGTAAGTAAATTATCAGTTTTTCACATTACCATATCAAGGAAGTTTAGGTACTAGGGTGTGCCATATCGACAACTTTTTATCAGTTCACATCCTTCCGCTGATTTTCCTTGTCCCTGTGTCCACTGAAGCCCATTGGTGTGATTATTTTCCCCCCGAAGACGGAAACAACTTTCATGTTTTCGGTGGCGCCCGGCGTTGCAGTATCCATGTAACGCATACGGTCACACTAGCACCAGCCGCGCGAGCGATCGTCGGCCCGTGGCGACCGACACCGTTTAGTGGTTAAAATTAAATCCTCGTGTCTGTTTAAAGAGGAATTTCGATGCAATCGTTGGTAGACTTCATGTTTTGAGACGGTTTTACGGACTTACATATGTTGTGGCCTCTTTCAAAGGGTTCTTCGCTGACAGCTCTTGGCTGTTGCAAGGTCAGCTCGGGCGTGGAGAGGAAAATGAGAGCGCGGAAGGAAACGCTAGCAAACTGGCACGCGCGCATATGACGTGCGCGTGCCAGTTTGGTTTCGACTGCAGCGTGAGTGGACGTGAGAGTTGTGCTTCATTTTGAATCCGACAATCCGTGCATCAGTGATGCCTTTCACCTTTGCGTAGCAAGGCAAGCAAAAATCAATCGGATCTCCTGGCGTCTTACTATAGTGAATTTCCTGCCTGCGAACAGAGACGTTGAGAATTACGAAAGGCTGCTGGCAGGAGAAACAAAAAGTGAGCAGACAACTTCTGCACGTTGCACAAAACAGTAGAAGCGGTAATTGCAATACCTGTGGTCGAGTGGGGGTATACCCATAATTCAAGCGCATAACGTGATTCAGAAGATCAAGCAAGCCTACGAAAGATTTCGCCTCTTGAATAAGACGCCCAAAAGAAACTGGGACGCAAAAAAGAAGCAAATTAATTCAAAAGAGAAGCTATTTAACAAGCTATTTGACATCGCCAGCTGCCGCAGCAAGGATCTGCAAAGCTGCAACTGCCCAATGTCGAGCTGCGTTCCGCCAGCGGAAATCACATTCCTTGGAGACCAGAGAGGAGCCCGCAAGATGAAGCTGTGTGATGAAGCGTAGACTACGAGGAGACGAGCAGGCGACGCAAGACTACAAATCTCAGGTAGAAACGGGAGTGGAACGAGGGACGCAATGATGCAGATCAGGCTGCCCCCTCACGGTCGTGCGTCTCTCACCATCGACATCGACAAGGCTGGCCAGGGAGACTTACATGCGACGACCGACACTATATAATGACAGCAGCAATAAGACTGACGCAAGTGAATCCGGGATGGTAGACTGCATCCAGGAGCAAAACAACGATGATCTGACCAGGCACGTAGCCAGGATTTTGCTCAGGGGGGGGGGGCACGTTGGAAAATCACTTTTGCTCCTCAGCCATATGCCTGCTGACCGGGGGGGGGGGGTCAGGTTTTCAAAGAATCTCTTCTATCTATAGTGTGCATAACATTTGCTCCTCAGCCATATATATAGCTGACCGGGGGGGAGGGTCCGGGTTTCCAGAGAATCTCATTCTATCTAGTGTGAGTTATTTTCGCTCAGGGGGCATGGCCCCCGTGCCCCCCCCTTGGCTAGCGTCCCTCGGATCTACAACACTGCACTGGCAGCGACAGGTTGGTTGTCTAACGGGTTTAGCGGCTGTCATCAACGGCTTCCAAATGGATATCGGTCGCGTGTCCAGCGTAAAAAAGCTGTTGGTCGACCGAAAAAAAAATGGGAGGAAGCGATGCCAGACAAAGCGAAGCGGTACCAACAGCATGGAGGTGCTGAGCTCAAGGCCCTGTACTTTGACGGACGCGGCATGATCAAACAAGCACCGCCGAGGCAGCGACAAGGTAGCTGAGGAACACGTTGCTGTGGTGGCGGAACCAGGAAATGAATGTCACCCACTTCACGCCAGTTTCTGGTAAAGCCATTGGCCAAGTCAATAAACTGATAAACGTCGCCATCGGCTACGGAGACTCCGTCCGCGTCCTGTGCTGCGATGGCGCGGCTGTCAACACGGTCAGATCTGGCGGAATTTGCCGACTCTCCGAACTCATGCAATACAAAAACGGTCCGTTGGTTTGTTAACCAGTTATACAGGAATGAGCTCGTGCTGAGGGAGATGTTTCGGGAGTTGACGGCGAAACCAGCGGACCCGGTTTATTCACGGGTCGTTAGGCATGCCGCCAGCGGCTCCGTGCACCGGCTCTCTCCCGTGAGGTTCCGCTTGGTGAGCGGCCCAGAGCTGGTGCTTTCTGGGCATTTAAAATATAAGCGCAGCTTCTGCCTTCTGGACATTGAAATATAACTCTCCTTCAGAGTTACCGCTCTTTCTTCAGGTGTTTGACACTGGCTGCACGGCTCCTCCGCCTGTATATCGGCACCGAGTCACCTTCAGCGAACCCGTGCCGGATAGTAACAGTCATCTGGTGCGCGACTTCAATTCCTGTGTGGATCGCTCAGAAGCCACAGCAAGTGAACGAGCCGGGAACCCAGGAACTGCTGTCCAGCTGCAGCTGCTGCGAGACCTGCCGCAGCCGCTGCCGAGCATAATACGGCCCGTCATCCAGCGCAACGCTCACTGGTCACAACCGGAGGCGATGCTGCTCGCCATGGTGGCAGATCCGGTCGAGCAAGTCCGTGCGCATGCCGTTCAGAGTATACGACAAAGACGGTGGCAGTCGCAGTAGCAAGTGTGACCCTACGTCCTTCCGACAGTAAACATGGCGGCAGAAGATATCACACAGCTGAATGACTGGCAGGCAGAGCTCGTAACGGAGCCTACACTGACAGCTGACCTCTGACGCCGCGCTGCGGGATATCGTGCAGACACCGCTACAAGTATATCAATATCCAGTTCACACTGTTGCCGCAGAACGCGCAGTGAAGGTGGCGACTGAAGCGGCTGTGGCAGTGGTGGATGAGGAACAGGCCATTGCACGGGGCATTGCTTTATCAGCAGCCGCCTTCGTCACCACCAGCAGCTTGCCACCATCGTTAGCAAATGGTCGTGGTCACTACTCACTGGATGTATGAAGTAAGACCTTTGAGAATGATGGCTAGCGATGCTGTATCGTTTGACTTATGAGCAATGTGTGCGACCGTTGTGTAAATGGAAAGTTCTGCCTTGCTCACTGTCTTAGATCCCGCTGAACGGTGTCTGTCGCCATTAGCAGACAATGGTGCGCGCGGCTGGTGTTAGTGTGACAATACGCACTACAACCAACATGGAGACTGCAACGCCGGGCGCCACCGAAAAGATGAAAATTGTTTCCGCCTTCGCAGCTCGAATTTTCAATACAGGGAAAAAATAATCACACCAATGGGCTTCCATGGACACCGGGACAAGGAAAATCAGCGGAAGGACTTGATCTGTTACTAGTGACACACCGTAATAGGTATATTCACACTCCATTTCCAAAATTGACATTGTCCTTTTTTCACAACCACAATCGGCGCCGTCATTTTTATATATTTTTGTATATTGTGATGATTTTACCTGTCCGGATACCGCCTATCGGCCGGACTGGCGTCACTAAAGCTTTCAGCTGTCACCGTGTGTAGTGAAGGCAAAAACAGGGGCGGATCCAGGGGGAACAAAAGGGTCATGGACTCATGCCCCCTACAGGTTCTGAAACTATGACTTGCCCCCGCCCTTCCCCCAAAACAATGGTGAAACAAACGTTCAGCCTCTGCAAATTTATCGTAAAAATTGCCTTTACAGCAGACAAAATCCAGCCATCTTCAGTCAAAAACAAGAAAATCTCGCACCATTTCGCTGCATGACACAACTTTCGCAATTGCTTATGCTTACCTATACAAAGTTGAAAAATGGGAAAATGAATTGCATAAAGTGTCTGGCAGAGGCTCTCCCTGGCGGTAATTGCTGGCCCCAGGGACCAATATTTTGCATCATACCGATATTTGCAACCAGGAAAAGGGGATGTCCATGATTTTGCGGCCTACCTGAGGCTTGGCACTGGATTTGGCAGCCCCAAACCCATTAGCATGTTATAAACATATTTTATGATGAAACAGTGTCAGAAATATGATTCAATCGTTACAGCTGAAGCTAATTTATAAAAGCAGAATGTTCACTCTACGTCTATATGTGCCAAACATATTAACAAGGAACGACTTAAGCATACATATTTGCAAAGACACAGGAACCGGGGGGCAGGGGGGTCAGCTGCCCACCCAACTTTTTCGAGGAGGGGCGTCGCCCCCCCCAAAAAAAAAAATAACTTTTCTGAGAATCTATATCTTCTGTTTACAGTTTCCTTATTAAAAAGTCGTTGCAAAATAATCACATCAATGTGGAAATTCGAAAATACTTGATGATTATTAATGCTTGTAATTTATGGGTAAGTATCTGGTTATAATTTATTTTAAGTCGAATTTGAGGCTGCTTAGCCATTTTTAGAATAGTTGAACTGAATGGGGGAAAACTCAGAAAATTTTGTTACGATATCTTCAGCACTGCAGGCATCAGTTTTATACAATCTAAATCCATAAGGAAGCTTTGACGACACCAGCAATTTCAGGGTTTTACATTTCGTGATAACAGAACTGTTATCGTAACTTTACGATTGCAATGATGATGCTGATTTTTGCCACTTATGCATATTTGTTTCTCTAATGCATTTATATTTGTTAAATATCTTCACACAAAATTGTGACAATTTCTACGAAAAAACACAGTTTGAATGGGTGGGGGAAAAACTCCAAAGTTTCTCAAATCTGAGATAGCCATGTTAATGAAAACATATTTTACTTTTTGACGTTTTCTGTTGTCCACTGACTTGAAAACTCGATTTTCCACGATTTGTCAATCATTCATTTTTTCTTCGATGATTATCACGCTCGTACATATTTACGACATTATAAAAATGTGTTTCCATAAATTGTATAACTAGACCTAAATCATGAACCTAAGCCATACCAAATTCAAGGGGAGCACTTTTATATGGGTGCCCCTTAAAAACTCAAGGGGACACGGTGCCCGGTGCCCCCCCCCCATTCCACCACGCCTATGATTCTGAGGATACGCATGCCAGCATGGTATTACCCAATTCTTCTGGAGTGAAATGTTATCATCGGCCATGCCTGAAGCCACGGTGCAATTTGTGTTAAGTGAACCCTACAGGGATACAGCCGGGGAGCGTCATCACAAATGTGTGTCACTGCTGAACTCCGTACTTTCGATGAAGAATCGGGCAGTTTTAGAGCAAGTGAAGGAGGCACCGGGAATGGCGTAATGTCCATAGGTCGATAGGGTATGGGAGGAACTTTGTCGAGGAAGTGTCTCTGTAGAGACATGACCAATTTACAATACTGATGTATTTGGGTTCCCTCACACCTCTTGACATGAGGTCAAAATGTATAAGCTGATGGTTGACGGCTTAACCTGGTCATTCCGTCCAGACATATCATTCCAGGCGCATATGACGAGACGAGAACACAACACTATGGCCGTCAAATTTTAATTGCTTTATCTTGTGTAAAGTAAAAATATATTTGTGAAAAAATTGATAAAAAATAAGGACTTCTTGACGCTTTGACTGATTTCTGGAGCCTAAAACTATAATGGAGCACGGAAATAGGCGCAGAATCTTAGATGGGGACGGCTGGTGATTGTTTTAATTGGTTTTAAGACGCTTTTCGTCTGCATTTTCCCGTTTGTTCGCCATGAGGCCTTCAACAGTTCGCGAGATATTTTGGGCGATATTGCTTGCGAGCAAAGTTCTGAAAGTGGAAAATCCTGGCCTTTGAACGACTCTCGGTGGCCTTAATATTAGGGATCACTGTTGGCTTTAGGGGTGAACAGGTTACCTTGGATAGGGTTTCCGAAAAAGTGACTTTTTGACAGAAGGCTTGTTGGAAGTGGGTGTTTCCCTACCTCCTCTGGCCGGCGAAGTGGCGCCGAGCACCGGCACGCGGTGCGGGTTAAACGCAAAAGCACTAAGCAGTCAATAAATCGGTACCTATGATTCATGTATCCGACACTTTAAAGTATCATTCTTAGACTTGTATAGCTATCAGGCTAAGAATCAGATGACGGATGACCTTAAATCAGGTTTAAGTCATCAGAGTGCACGCGAGGTCAAACTGCTGATTATGGCCACAAGGCGTTGTATTTTGCTGTACGTCTATAGCGTGAAAAGTGGCATTAGAACAATACTGTATTAATACAACTCAAAGTATAAAGCAAAAACTGAAATGCATTTTATAAGCATAGTAATTCTGTGAGAAGTGATCGATTTTTGTCTTTGGAAGGTCATTGTCAGTCAGTTTTAATGGTATCAAATTCAAATTTCGTACACGTAAAATCTCGTCAAATTTCGTCATCTGACACTTTTCTATGATATATAGGTAGGTACCGATTCATTTAACATCGGACAATTTCGGAAAATATGAAAAAAAATTGTGAATTTCTTTTCATAAGATTATAAAATCAGAGATAGCAGTTTGAAATTCGAGTCTATTATCAGTCAAATTAAGTCTTAAAATACCTTTAGAAGACAAGTTATTGGTGCAAATAGGTATCTATAAATACAAGTATAGGTACTACCAAAAGTGACTAGCTCAAATCGGGCAGAATCCTGAAGTGAGGCAGGATTTAGGCTGAGTAGGTACTCGCTGGCAGGCTAAAATCCTGTCCCCCTCAACTTGAACATACTTCATGCGTCCCTGAATATTTGGCTTCTGAAACCGGTTCTTGTTTTCTGGTAGCTATTGCATTGCAATTGTATGTTACCCTTACTTAATTTCCGGGCTCTGGTAACCCTGATAGATCGCCACTTTAAATCACGATATACCTACCATCATCATCATCATCATCATCATCATCATTAAATTTCCATCAAATCCTTCAACCTATGTGTGTAAGCTATATGACCATAGGCGTAGGTACCGTGTGGGGGGGGGGGACGGAAACTGCTTCTCTAAATTTTTGAAGGGGCAACGGCAACGCCCCCCAACATTTGAGTCTCAACACCTTGTCCAAAATTAAAAGGTATAGCATAGCCCACGACCGCCTGGGGCCGGTTCGGATCCGACCCCCCTGGGTTTTTCCTGAATAACTTCCGAAACGTTGCAGATATTGACGTGAAACTTGTTATTCTTTAGTGTACATTAATTTAACGTCATCTATGAAAAACTTTAGCAGTTGCGTCGAACACAAACGAGATAAACCGATTTTAGTGACGTCACTGTATTACATTTTTGGTAGAAAATAACTAAACGTGCGCACAATCTTTTTTATATTTTTAGCAAATTGCAAATGCAAACATAAAAACACGTACAATAACGAGTGCTTCAAATAATTATCCAAGATTTTCACAAAAGTGACCCCAAAATTGTAAAAAAACGAAACATTTAGAAAATTTACTATAAAATCCCAAATTTTGAGACTTTAAGGACCCCACATCAAATGAGTTTTCACGCCCCTGTATATGACTAAAAGAACTGAGTTGATCGAAGTCTTGCCCCCCCCCCCAAGTCATAATCAAATCCGCCGCCACTGATTAGGAATAGCAACGTTTTGACAAAATTGTCAAATATTTTTTTATTATATTATTTAAAAAATGCTGAAATAGATCAAGATAGCGGGCCAAATCCGATGAGTTTTCAGATTTGGGTATAGATTGGGGCACCACTGTAACTGATGCCCCCCCCCCTGGAGATTCTCTGGATCCGCCCCTGCTGGGTCATTTTTTGATCTACCCGAGCCCTTTGATGTGACGCTTTTATCTGTTCAAGCGACATCTATACAAGATTGTCACTGAAGTGCAGAGACATCTGCATGCATTCGATGTTCGTACCCAAAATTAGATTGTCACATTGCATGTCTAGAAACATATTGAGAGAAATTGTAAACTTTTCTCCATTTTCAACACATCTAGGGTGCACTTAGCCTGTTCCCGGGGGCGTGTTTTTAAATGTAATGTTCAGATAAGTAAAAGCCATGTTAAATTAGGTTAGGGTTAGGTCATATTCTTTAACATTCGATGCAGTCTGAGCGTGAGGTTCATGAATGATGTGTGTTGCTGGTATGTGTTTTAATTATAGATTGGGTTCGAGGACGGCTCTAAGTGGAATAAGGACCAAATTAACTAATTAGACCAAAACAATTTTTTGTCAAATTCTGGTCACTTAATATTGGACCAGAGATTAATAAAAACTCACACACAACACTTCTTTTGGACCACGCCGGGACGGTCTTGGGTAAAATACAGACTCAGAATCAGGGATTAACTAGTAATATCTTCTAAGCATCGGGTAGTATGCATGGATACAATTATTCCGGAGACAGAGAATGAGAGACAGATACCGTGTCCGACGAGCCTAATATATATAGAGGATATGAGATAGAGAGATATAGGAGAGAGGAAAGCTGCCCACTCTAATCCAGCATAGATAGAGTGATCTGTATAGAAGCTTATACGACGCGGTTGAAAAGCAAAAGATCAGAAGTACGAAGTTTTGAGTCTACAGGTGAGTAAATCCGAGGGGGGTTGTTTGGCCGATAAGTCCATGGGATATTCTGAATCTCAATTGATAGAGATATGAGAGGAAATAATAAAGTAGAATCATTGGTCTTCTGGTCGCATATAAGATAGAGATTTAGCCGTGTGAAGGGGGCGCCTTTTGGGAAGGTGGTCGCTCCGGGGTAACACGAGGATTAGGTAAACTTTTTTGGGTACTTGGTTGTTTAACGTCCTTTTTGTTTGCAACCAACCGTTGTACAATATGTTTGCTATGAGCTAGCTCGTATTAGAAATTTCAGCTACATCTTCACTACATTATTAAATATTAGAAGGTAAGCTGTGAGGTTATGTTGCAGATAATATTTAACTATGGTTTTTTACTGGGTTAGCGGAGGGGGGAGGGGGGTAGAAGTACCAGTGGCCGGATGGTCCAGGATGTCTCATCGGCCAGGGGCTTTCAGGCCCCGAGGGCGGCCATCATTCTTCCTCGTGACGGGGGCGTACTGGTCCAGAGGCGGCCGCTCCAAGGCGGGCGAATCTAGCCGGCTGTTTTTACCCGAGGCCACTTCACTTTCATCTCCCTTGGGGGGGGGGGGTGCGGTCGGAAATATTTTTGCATTTTGCTTCAGCGCGGGCGGCATTTTTGCTTCGGAGGGCGGGCATCTTCTATTCCGAGGGACGGTATGGTGGTTGGGTCTGGATAAATAATTGTTGCCTTAGGGAAGGGCGGGAGGGATGCCAGCTGATGGATTTGGACAAGGCGCCTTCGGCGCCTGCAAATTCATAAAACCGGCAGCCACGAAGGCGCCCGGGTTCGGCGACTTTTCCCTGGTCCCGGCCCCAGGGGGCATTCACGCCCCCTACGGCCCCCTGGATCCGCCACTGGGTACGAGTCACGAGACGTTTCTTAGTGAGTCCGTCGTCAGTGTGGAACTTTGTTCAGTTTAAGTTTTTTAGCCAAAAAGTAGGCTTGTATTGTTGACCATATTATCGTGGATCAGTCATCAGGGTGCTTAACTCTACTGGTCAACAGGAATTGTTTGATTGAGTGGTGAGGTCAGGACCTGTGGCCTGCACAACGAGCTCTGTTCAGCACTTTAAATCCATCCATACAAAACATTTAGACTGAGATTGTTGTATTTAACAAATTAAATTCTTACACTGTATGTTGTGAATGGTATCAGTTGGGCAAACTGCAGGGAGCCAATCTAAATATTGATTAATCAATATTTAGATTGTGACATCAAAATGAGCGGAGCAATGCCTTTAAAAGGAGTGCTAATCAAAATTTAGATTAACTTTCTGACATGTACACCTTCAAACACTTCATCACGGTTGAAGAAGTGCCCATCACAGCAAATTTTCTTCCCCCAGCGAAAGAGCAAGTACATTTTTATCTGCACAGAGTATTTCAGAGTAAAAGCATACATTTTTTGTCAGATTGGCTTGAAAATGAAAGACCTGACCATTGAAGTATTTTTTATATGCCTTTTTAATATTAGCAGGAATTTTTGTCTTTATTTTGCTGTTCATTTTTCAAAATATGATTTTGATCTGCTTCTTTAAGCCCAAACAATATTTTCGAGAAAATATTTATTTATTTTATCATTTTTTTTGTAATCCAAATTTTGAAAAAAAAAACAGCTGATGAGGTAATCTAAAATTAGATTGGTCCACAGCTGGTGCACCACAGGGTAGTGCTTATAATCTATAATTTTGGATTGCAGCATTCCCATCGATTAACAACCATAAACAAAATTTCCCAGAGTTGTTTCAGTGGATGAAGGGGGTAGCTTTGAGATGTATTCTGTGTCATTTCCTGAAACTGTGGAGTGCTTTAGTTTCCTCCAGAAACTGACATACAAAGACGTTCAGTGAGGGGCTGCAAGCAATGTCCAAATTATGGTCATAAATAATATAAATATTGATTGATCAATATTTAGATTACCTCCCTGCAGTTTGCCCAACTGGTATTGGGGATGGGTTGACTTTCAGAGGCATTGATATTTCCTTCCAGGGATATCAATATGAATGTCACCAGTCACGGGCACCAACTTCTCTAACAAGTGGGGTAAATCAAAATTACTAATGATGGTAACACGGACAGAGTTGTAGGAGTGTTAAAAAGTGTGTGGGGTGGACAGTGAAACTCTGTTTCTTTTTTGTTTGAAAGCCAATTCCCTATGATATATGTATTTGTAGAATTGGGCTCTTCTTACCATGGTGAATCTTTTGTTACAAACATTTTCCTTGCCAAGCAAAATAAAATATTTTAGCACAGAGAATTGGCCAAAAGATCAGGGGTTGTGGCTCCTCTGTTTCTATGCCTATGAGCACAGAAATGTCTAAAACACCATGTTTTATGCTATTGGTGTTCTTTAGTGCATCTGTACCTACCTAATATACCTACATCACCAATTTCAATAGCACCAAAATTCCTTTGTTGTTTATCCCAGCATTAGAGCTGAGCTGTCTACCACTGTGCTATTACATTAAAGCTATCCACCACTGTGTATCTTACCAGGGGCGGATACAGGGGGGGGCACAGGGGCTGTGGCCCCTGCCAGAACACCAGAAGGGTGCCCCACTGTCTTTCCGTCGCGGCGCCCGTCGATAGACAGCATGTGAGAACTCAGTGTCCCTACTCTGACTACAGGGTGCCCCTGAGACCACTTGGGGCCCCTACCCTGACTGCAGGGCGCCCTTGTCAAGATAACAGGGCGCCTGCTAGACCACTAAGTGCCCCTATCAGAATTACAGGGTGCTCCTCAGGCCACTGGGGCGCCCATATCCTGACTGCAGGGAGTCCTTGTCAGGATTACAGGGCGCCCCTCAGGTCACTCAGCGTCTCTGTCAGGATTACAGGGCGCTCTTAGGCCTACTCAGCACCCCTGTCAGGAGCACAGGGCGACCCCTCAGACAACTCAGTGCCCCTGTTTAGGATTACAGGGCGCTGCTCAGACTCAGACCACTTTGGCGCCCCTATCCATAATTGACAGGGCGCATGTCAGACCACATATAACCCCTTTCAGGATTACAGGATGCCCCACAGACCACTTAGCACCCCTGTCAGGATTACAGGGTGCCTTTAAGTCCACTTGGGTGCCCCTACCCTGACTGCTGGGCATTCTTGTCAGGATAACAGAGCGCCCCTCAGATCACTCAGGCATCCCTGACATGATTACAGGGCTCCCGTTACTACTCAGCGTCCCTGTCAGTATTATAGGGCGCCCTCAGGCCACTCAGTGCATCTGTCAGCATTACAAATACAAGGCGCCCCTCAGACCACTATGCACCCCTGT
The DNA here is from genome assembly GCA_014673585.1 of Semibalanus balanoides. Taxonomy (NCBI): domain Eukaryota; kingdom Metazoa; phylum Arthropoda; class Thecostraca; order Balanomorpha; family Balanidae; genus Semibalanus; species Semibalanus balanoides. The sequence continues at coordinate 50,093 of VOPJ01007363.1, forward strand.
TGGAAATGCAGGGCGCCCTTCGGACCACTCAGCGTTCCTATCATGACCGCAGCGCATCCTTTCGCTCTCGGACCATTCAGCTCCACTATCATGATTGCATGGCGCCCCTCTCGGACCACTTTGCGCCCGTCAGGGCTGCAGGGTGTCCCTCAGACCACTCAGCGCCCCATCAGGATTGCAGGGCGTCCCTCAGACCACTCAGCGCCCCATCAGCGCCCCATCAAAGGATTGCAGGGCGGTCCCTTCGACCACTCAGCGCCCCATCAGGATTGCAGGCGTCCCTCAGACCACTCAGCGCCCCAAATCAGGATTTCAGGAGCGTCCCTCAGAACCACTCAGGCCCCAATCAGGAATTAGCAGGGCGTCCCACAGACACTCAGCCCACCATCAGGATTGAGGGCGTCCCTCAGACACTCAGCGCCCCATAGGATTGCCAGGGACGTCACATACCACTCACGCCCCATCAGAGATTGCAGGGCGTCCCTCAGACCACTCAGCGCCCCATCAGGATTGCAGGGCGCCACGTATGAGTGGGAGAGGGCGTACCTACCTACGTTGACCAATCAGCAAATGGGATAAAAACAAGGAAATGGGAATATCTGATCTTTGGAAAGAAATATGCCAGTCGGTAGCCCGACCTGTATGTATGCAGATATTTGATTATATTAGCCTCAGGTAGGTACCCTGTCGTTTCCCCTATAACGAATTGCTCTCCATATCGCATTCCCCTCCCGATTGTAATGTCCTCTCATTCGCAATCCCCTTCCATTCTTATTACCCTATTACGAATTGCCTAATCTAATGACAAATTCCCCTCCCGTTCGCAATCCTCATCCGTTCATATTACCCTATTACGAACTGCCCTATGACGAATTCCCCTCTCGTTCACAATCCCCTTCCATTCATATTGTCCTATTACGAATCGCCCTATAACAAAATTTCCTCCCGTTCTCAATGGTGTTTTAGAACAATATTCTGTGCATGAAGTCTTGTTAAGATGCTTTTAACATTAGAATAAAAATGTTTGATGCATTTGTGTGGCTGTGGGTCTACTACTGCTTCTTTGTTCCAGGGCTTATTGAAGTGAGAAGTGCTTTGGACAAAATGAAATGCACTGTTCCTGAAATATCATGGCACAACAGGGATCCAGTGCTTAGCTTGGACATTCATTTGTCGACAATATCTCCTGGGAAATACCGACTTGCTTCTGGTGGCAATGACTCCCATGTTGTGGTAAGATATACTACTTTGTCGCGGTAAATTGTTCTACTGCTTGTTGTGACAACATATCAAAGTATTATTCAACTGTTTCCAACTGCCCAACCAGTTATCCCAACTGTTTCAAAAGCCTTTCATCAATGTTCCCATCAGGCGTGACGTGTTTGGTTTACATTGTGCTAGACCGCCTAGGTAGCATGTCAATATACATGTTACAGATGGCTATGTTGTGTTGACAGATATGGCAGGTGACGGTGACGGCTATGCTGTGTTGACAGATATGGCAGGTGACGGTGACGGACGGCGACGCGTCGGTGGAGGTGCTGGCCGATCTGACGCACCACCTGAAGCCTGTCAACGTGGTGCGGTTCGCACCCATCCAGAACATCCTTCTCGCCTCAGCCGACGACGGTTAGTCATCGCGTCGATCGTGTTGGATCGATGGAAAATCGTGATTCGGAATGAAGACGGTAATGCCGCATACAAGTTATTTGGTACTCGAATAAATAACTGTGATGCTAGCTAGAAGATAATCTGTTATATTCATGAGCTGAATTAATTTCGTTCAACAAAAAGGAGACTAGGAAAGAACGATATCGTCTGTATCAAAATGTAGCCGATACATCCATGTCACCATCGCGCCACACACGCTGACCTCGCCATGGTATATCGTCGGACGGCCTAACTTTGTTATACCTATGTCTCACATGCCACCAGACGGACACATCATTCTGTGGCGGCGCCAGGAGCACGCGGACATCATGCTGGGCTCGGACGGGGCCGAGTTCCGCGAGCACTACTCCATCCACAAGACACTGCGCGGCCACCTGCAGGACGTGTACGACGTCTGCTGGTCGGCGGACGCCAGCTGCCTCATCTCCGGCGCCGTCGACAACACCGCCATCCTCTGGGACGTTCAGAAAGGTGAGACGGGACAAAAATCGCTGTTGTCTGGGACGTTCAGGAAGGTGAGACAGGGCAACATCGGCATCCTCTGGGACGTTCAGAAAGGTGAGATGGGACAGTGTCCCGACGGTCTATTATGGTCAATCTTTCTGCCGACCTGTTTGGTGTTCGGCGACTGTGCACGTAATTGGTAAAGCTGTGCTATTTTTGTGTCCCATTTCCCATGTTAACTAACATAATTTGTTTGTTTCAGGAGTGAAGTTGCAGATCCTATCGTGCCATGAAAGCTTCGTCCAAGGCGTAGCTTGGGATCCACTGAACAAATTTGTAGCAACTCTTAGCTGTGATAGGTTAGTGTTCATGTTTTCTGAAGTGTTGTTTGATGCCTCTTCGGAGCACTTGACGATTTCATTTGTTTGCATTTTTTTACCCTCAACCTACGGGGGGGGGGGCTGACAGGCCCCCTTAGTTTTTTATTGAATAACTTTCTACACATGCAGGGCATCCTGCTGAAATTTTGTGTAGCTTAGTTTACCACAATTATACTTATGCTGTCAAAATTTCATTGAAATTGGTTCGGTAGCTTATGAGATAATGACGTTTTAGTGGCGTGATGTTGGTGGAAAACGATAATTTTGTAGACAAATCGTAGACATAAGAGTTTTGCAGCAAATTGCAAACTTAAAACGGGACGGATAGGAAATTAAATTTTATTTTACATGACGTTCTCGTATTAAAAAAAAGTTTTTTGACCCCCGTTTTCTTTTTTCGAAAAATCAAAACAAAATCAACATTTTGACAGATATTAAAAAACGAAAGATATGTGAAAGCACAGAGTATATACAATACCCAAACATAATTTCGAAGCAATATCTATATTTTTGACTGAGTGGTGGCTCCCTAAGTGCAATGAACTTATGACGTCATTTTTTAATAATTTTCTTTTTACCTTTTTGACGAAATACGTACAAATCAATACCTTTTATGTTATTCTGAGACAAAACTTGTGTAGGAATATGCATTTTAGCTTACGTTTATGGATATTTAAATTTGATGTTTACTGACAGCGCAATATCGCTATTCTGGACGTGTTTGAGTCGAGGTCATTCACTTTACCTGGAAAGGCACCCGTTGACCTGAAACCCAAAAATTGCATACCGTTAGATTCCTTACATGACAGGCAACATGCTGGTTCTTAATGCGTTGCTCTATGTTGCTTGGTTTGGAAGGTAACAGAGGGGGGAGGGGCTGTCAGGCGAAGGTGAAAAACCTCCCGTAGGGCGAGGGTTAATAATAGTTTCTTGTCCCTTTCATACATATTAAGATATTCAGCATTTTTGTGATTCAGAATTTCAGAGAGACCCTTCATGTGTGAATATTTACTTTTACGTCATGTTAAAATGTTTTAATACATGAAATGAACGAAATAACTGATATCACATTATACAGTCACATCTCGCATATAAGTCACATCTCGCATATAAGTCACATCTCGCATATAAGTCACATCTCGCATTCAAGTCACATCTCGCATATAAGTCACATCTCGCATATAAGTCACATCTCGCATATAAGTCACATCTCGCATTGAGTCACATCTCGCATATAAGTCACATCTCGCATATAAGTCACATCTCGCATATAAGTCACATCTCGCATATTTTTTACAGGCACTGTCGAATTTTTAATGTACAAAGTGGGAAATGCGTATCGAAGGTTCAGAAGATGAAGATGCTATGTAAGAAAGAAGATGGCACCACCGAAGAAAAGGTGAATTCATGACTCGGACTGAGAACTCAGTTAACAATGTGTACTGTATGAGACCATCCGCTTGCCGTTTCATCGTTACATCAAAAACGGCATCAGCTCTTTAATAGCTAATCAGAACTTACTTACTTAGCATTCAACTGTATCCCAACATTTGTTTTCAAGGGTTGAGGTCCAGTAGCTTGAGTCATTGTCTTTTCGTGGTCCCATGAGGTGGCATTCGCCCCATGAGGTGGCGAAGCATTTAATCATATGTGATTACAAGCTTTAATAAATTGCTGTTCAAGTCACTGATGTTGTTCCCCTGGCTTCGGGTCAGATGTTGTTTCCCTGGCCTCGGCCGATGCAGGGGCGCGGCCGGTAAGAGCCGTCTACCGGCTGCGCCGTCAAAGTCACCATCACGTTGTCCCGTTGAAGGTGTTGTCCTAGGCAGATCGTGATTCATGTTCACTTGAACAATCGTATTATTGTTGTGATAGAGATAAAGCAAAGTAAAGCTTTTCTCACCGAGCGTAGCGAAATAAGTTGACCATAGCTGCTGAACCTGTTGCGTGGCTGTGTTATTTCGGAGCCTTCGTTGTCGACCGTCGCTGGACGTTTGTGAATCCCGCTCGACAGAGTGCTGTCGACTCAGCGCTGTATTGTACGGTGTTATCCTGTCCCGCTGCTTTCTGCCAGGAATCTGATCCTACCAACGCACCGGTTAGGTACCCCTGCTGTCAGCAGACGTACTGACAGCTCCCTGTCTTCAGGCGTGTTGGCCGTTAGCAGATGTACTGACAGCTCCCTGTCTTCAGGCGTGTCGGCTGTCAGCAGATGTACTGACAGCTCCCTGTTTCCAGGCGTGTCGGCCGTCAGCAGACGTACTGACAGCTCCCTGTTTCCAGGCGTCTCGGCCGTCAGCAGGACGTATGACAGCTTCCCTGTTTCCAGGCGTGTTCGGCCGTATCTAGCAGGGACGTATTGACAGCTCCCTGTTTCCAGGCGTGTCCGGGCCGAATAGCAGATGTCCGACAGTTGGTTGTTTCCAGGGCGTGTCCGGCCGTCAGCAGGACGTATTGACAGCTCCCTGTTTTCTCAGGGCGTGTCGGCCGTAATTAGCAGATGTACTGACAGCTCCCTGTTTCCAGGCGTGTCGGCCGTCAGCAGACGTATTGACAAGCTCCCTGTTTCCAGGCGTGTACGGCAACGTAATTAGCCCAGACGATTGACAGCTCCCTGTTTCCAGGCGTGTCGGCCGTAATTAGCAGATGTACTGACAGTTGGTTGTTTCCAGGCGTGTCGGCTGTTTCATGACGACACGCTGCAGACGTTCTGTCGTCGGCTGACGTTCACACCGGACGGGACGCTGCTGCTGGCGCCGGCCGGTCTGCTCGAGTCCGGAACGGACGCCAAACAGGAGAACGTGGTGCATGTCTTCTCCAGACACGACTTCTCCAGGTAGGACGATTACAGAGCTTGGGCAGACTTGGTTGCCGATAGGGTACACAGTGCATACTGTAGTACTGCACGTATGCTGCTGCTGTCGATTGTTTTGCTTTGTATTTCTACTATTCGCTGGATTAAAATGGAAACTTCCTTGCGCAATCGGCCAGCTGATATCTGTTAAGCCGACACTTAAACAACTACCTATACTCCTGGTAATTTTATCATTATTTCTGTCAGGCTGAACATTGCAAAACACCTTGTACTTTTCGTGCCTACTGCTACCCTTGCTTGATCGTGATCCATGTGCGGTTGCCGCGAGATCAGCCACCCTGCCGCGCTGTTGCGACACCTGTGTAGTGAGTACGCCCCACGCTGACCGCTCTCTGACTGATCACCGCGTCACTCTGCAGGCCCGTCTTCTGCCTGCCCTCGGCCGACAAGTGCACCATCGCCGTCCGCTGCTGTCCGACGCTCTTCAAACTGCGCATGCGCCATCCACCGGAGCCCGGCAAGCCACTGTGGGAGCAGACTCACAACCTGCTCAAGCTGCCATACAGGTATGCCAAACATTACACACACACACACACACACACACACACACGCACGCACGCACGCACGCACGCACGCACGCACGCACGGCGCACGCACGGCACGCACGCACGCACGCACGCACGCACAATAAACAAAATAATTAATAAAAAAAAAAACAAAGAACAAACACACACACACACACACACACACACACACACACACACACACACACAGAAACTCTGCATGGACGCATTGACACGCCATGTACCGCCATTGG
>VOPJ01007364.1:0-39032 GCA_014673585.1 Semibalanus balanoides
AGCAGCAACCACTTTTACAACCTGACACCACAAAAGGTCATATAATGTCAAAATTCAATATTTATTAATATAAATAATCAAGACATGTTTATAGACTAGTTTTGTCTCATAAATACAGCAACAACATTAACGTATTTGTATCTGGTCAATTCAAGCCAAAAACGTTTTGTAATGACGTCATTGGTAATATATACTTGTCTTAGCGAGTCACTAAAAAATAAAGATATTGCTTTAAAATTTGAATTTGGTTTCTCCCATACACTTTCATATATATTATTTTTCAATATAGTGAAACATTTCGATTTTTGGGGGGAAACACATCTTCGAAAAACCGACATGGTCATTGTGTAGATAATTTAAGTTCTTCTCTTTTGACGTTTTTCGTTTGCAATTCGTTTGCAATTTGTTTTTTAACTATATTTTTTACGATTTGTTTAACATTAATCATTTTTCTACCAAAAATTGCTTGACATCGCGTCATTGAAATGTTAAGATCACTCAAAGGACTGAAACATTTTCAATACAATTTCGTTAGCAGACGTATAAGCGATGCAGCAGCATAGGTACTTAAAATTTGACGACGCTATCTGTGCTAGTTCTCAAGTGATGGACAATTTACCCCCTACACCGCGCAGGTTAATTCATTACGTTTAAATTATTTAAAAAATACTTATTTAGGTTCTTACAAGCAACAGACTCATAAACCAGAAACGCCCCAATCGCCCATGATATTACCCAGAGAAAGCGCCTGGCGAATAACTCCTTTATGAAAAAACTAATGTGACATGATATTGCAAATGATCAACGAACTCTTCGTGAGTGACATCTGTTCATCCTATATTATCCTAACCACTCTGGCCCAATGACCCCAGAGATCCTGCGTGTTAACAATCGTCAGCTTAGGATGACCCCAACTGGTCTCAGGGGTCAGTTGAAGTTGACCCCGCGTGCTGTCGGTGGTTAGATTAGATTAGGGTGACCCCGCATGGTTTCAACGGTCTGTTTGGGAGCAGGGGGACCCCGCGTGTTAGTGCAGTGGTCAATTGAGGATTATCCTGCACGTGCTCACTGCTCGGCGGTCGGTATATCTGTGATCATCACCAGTCAGTTTGGGGCGATACTCCGCCGCAAACCGCTACAAGGGTTAAAACACTCGCTGCCCTGATCCGTGGGTAGAGGTCAGTAGAGGTCAGCATGCGCAGTAGAGGTCAGCATAAAAACTGGCCGCAAACTATCGGTAGCATTACATTTTATCATATACATCAATCATATAAAATACTACACCTTTTCTCAATGCGAGGCGGCATCTGTTCAGCTCAATTCAGCATTTCTCATTTAAAACGACAGCATGACATACTGTTTGACATATATGAATCTCACATCGGCGTAACACACTCCCGCAGCAAAGGGCATTAAACATTGACAGTGCACCGAGCACTGTCAATTTGTTAATGCCCTTTGCCGCGGGAGTGTGTTACGCAGATGTGAGATTCATATATGTCAAACAGTATGTCATGCTGTCGTTTTAAATGAGAAATGCCGAATTGAGCTGAACAGATGCTGCCTCGCATTATGAAAAGGAGTACTACGGAAAGTAAACAAATACGTTTTCGAATACATACATACGAGCTAACTAATCCTTTGTCATGAGCAGTCAGTGACTGTCAGTCGTTTCAACCCCTGTCAGCGGCGGCAGCGGCGGCGGCGCGTCACTGCCTGTGCCCAGCCGAGAGGTGGCTGTCCTCCGCGGGGCCGACCGCAGCCCGGCGGCGACCGGCCGCGGCGTCAGAGGTGACCTACGGATGTGGTGAGAACCCCTCACTTCCGCAGCGGCAGTGTCCGCCGCCACCCCTCGGCAGTGCGCCGCCGCCCCTCCGCAGTCCGCCGCCGCCGCCGCCGCCGCCGCCGACCTCAGAGCTACAAACCTGTTCGCTGGGCTGGTGCCCCCTGTCTGAACGCTACCGCATGACCGGGACGGAATGTCTTCCGCTGCTGCTGACGCCGACCGCTGCCGCAGTGCCGCACGACAGCCAGCGAGGTGGTCAACAAGACGACAACTGCCTTCCTTCCGGGTCTGCCTTCCTTCCGGCCTCCTATCCAACCCTCTCAGACTCCTCTCCAGAGCGCTGTTGACCGTCTCAGACTCCTCTCCACAGCGCTGTTGACCCTCTCAGACTCCTCTCCACAGCGCTGTTGACCCTCTCAGACTTCTCTTCACAGCGCTGTTGACCGTCTATTTTTCACACATGTTCTCAGACTCCTCTCCATAGCTCCCCCTCGACTCTTCACCACACCTCCCCTCTGACTCCTATCGCAGCCCCCTCCGGCTCCTTCCACAGTTCCCCTATGACAAACCTCACCACAGTTGCCCTTCGGCTTCTATCACGGCCCCCTCCGGCTCCTTCCCACAGCTCCCTCCCACTCGCCTCAAATTGTCAGCTCCTTCCTTCTTCTGCTGGACATGCATGACTTTTACGGAACAGCAGCATGTAGCCAACAAAAATAAACGGCATAAATGAGTCTCAGAGTTAAATCGGCGTGAAAGTTCAACAGCGATAGCTCTGGGCGCAAATTGACCCAAAGGTGTCGGCGCGCCGCTAAACCCCAATAAACAAACAAACAGAGATAGCTCTAAATCCTACTTGTTCCTTTTCGTTTCCTCTTTCGATCAAAATATTTCATGTTTTTGTCCCAATCGCCATATCACTATCCTGTTCATAATGCCGCTCGAAGAAAATAAGGACAGAGACAAACACAATGCTACCTAGAGAGGGTAAGGGTAAAATCACTTTTTGTGTCGCCTTCTTCTTATCGTCTCCCTGTCTCCGAACAAAGATGCCCCGTCTCCGTCTTACGTCTCTCCCCGTCTCCGCCTCCGCCGCCGATCACCCCCAGACCTGCGCCTGACTCTGACTCTGACTCACACAAACACAGAGTGACTCTGAGTCTGTGGACCGGAGCGGGGTCTGGACAAAAATCCGTCTTCTGCAGAGCCGCTGGCGTCAGATGACTTTCACGAACATCACGATCCCCCACGGTACACAGAGAGAGAGACAGAGAGAGAGAGACAGAGCTGGCGGTGACCGACGTGGCAGGGTCAGGCCGCCAGTGATCTGTGTCGCACGGTGTCATGAGTCATCTCCACCGCCGGCCCTGTCGCACCAGTAATTAAAGCCAGCCGTTCTTTATATGCCTGTCAAAGTTTTGACTCAACAAATATGTGTGTTCTTTGGAAAAAATATGTGAACCCTATTATGAGTTCAGGTGCGTGGGCGAGTGTGTAAAAGTTATGTTTTTTGGGTGGAGTTTGAAGTCAACAGCCATTGTTTCACTACCAAAAAGCTATGTGTTTTGAATTTGCTGACCGCAGTGGACAGAGATGGGCTTGCCTTCCCGATGACTCATCTGCTCTGGACCAGCAGCCCTATCACTGTCCGAACTGAGAGACGGACGTTATTTTATCCGTACAGCGACCGCACCGTCACGAAACTAATCAGGAGTCCAGGACCCGACTCCGGCCTCCGGTAGCGGCAGGACATGCTACCTGGTGTGTCAGACGGATTACCCAGCCACGGCCTTTGCCATTAGCTGGCTGTCCGAGGAGTCGTGTCCCAAAGTGCTGCCGTGCGGAAGCCACCGCAGGGGTGGAGAGGGGCATACCTGGGCGGATTCTTCCTGGTCCTGAGGGTGAGGTGATCTGAGGTCATATAGTCAGCGGGCTGGTGCACTGATCTGAGGTCATAAAAAACAGCGGGTCGGTGCGCTGATCTGGGAACATATAGTCACCAAGCTGGTGCGGTGATCTGAGGTCATATAGTCAGCGGGTTTGTGCTCTGATATGTCATATAGTCAGCGGGTGGGTGCGCTGATCTGAGGTCAGCTCGTCAGCTCGTCAGTGGGCTGGTGCGCTGATCTGAGGTCATATAGTCAGCGGGTGGGTGTGCTGGTCTGAGGTCAGCTCATCAGCGGGCTGGTGTGCTGATCTGAGGTCAGCTCGTCAGTGGGCTGGTGTGCTGATCTGAGGTCATATAGTCAGGCGGGTGGGTGTGCTGATCTGAAGTCAGCTCGTCAGTGGCTGGTGGGTGCTGATCTGAGGTCATATAATGTCAGCGGGGTGGTGTGCTGTCTGAGGTCAGCTTCGTCAGCTCGTCAGTGGGCTGGTGGCCGGCTGATCTGAGTCAGTCGTCCAACGGCTGGTGTGCGATCTGAGGTCATATAGCCCAGCGAGTGGGTGTGCTTGATCTGAAGGTCAGCGTCGTCAGGCTGGTGTGGCTGATCTGAGGTCATATAGTCAGCGGGGCTGGTGTGCTGGATCTGAGGTCAGCTCGTCAGCGGGCTGGTGTTGTGCTGATCTGAGGTCGCTTCGTCAGCGGGCAGTGGGGCTGATGATCTGAGGTCAGGCTCGTCAGCGGGGCTTGGTGGTGCTGAATCTGAGGTCATATAGTCAGCGTGGAATGTGTGCTGAATCTGAGCGTCAGTCGTCAAAGCGGGCAGTGGGCTGATCTGAAGGTCAGCTCCGTCAGTGGGCTGATGGTGTGCTGATCTGAGGTCATATAGTCGCGGGCTTGGTGTGCTGATCTGAGTCATTATAGTCAGCGGGCTGGTGGTGCTGTGATCTGTAGGTCAGTTCGTCATAAGGGGGGCTGGGTGTGCTGATCTGAGGGTCCGTGGCTCGTCAGAAGGAGTGAGTTGAGGGGGTCAGTGTAAAAAAGCTGGGCTGTTGTGCGATCTGAGGTCATATAGTCAGTGGGGCTGGGTGCTGATCTGAGGTCAGCTCGTCCAGCGGTCTGGTGTGCTGATGCTGATGGGGTCAGCTCGTCAGTGGGCTGTGTCTGATCTGAGGTCTAGCTTTCGTCAGCGGGCCTGGTGTGCTGGATCTGAGTAGCTCGTCAGTGGGCTTGGTGTGCTGATTTTGAGGTCAGCTCGTCAGCGGGGCTGGTCGTGCTGATCTGAGGTCAGCTCGTCAGTGGGCTGGTGTGCTGAATCTGAGGTCATATAGTCAGCGGGCCTGGTGGCCGATCTGCAAGGTCAGCCGTCAGCGGGCTGGGCTGGATGCTCGGCGTCGGCAGTACAGAGCTCAATGTGACGCTGTTTCCGGGGTAGCGTGTCACTGGTGCACCGTGTCGCTTAGGCCGTGCCGTGCTTGGTTTGTCCGTCATATGAATTGCATACTAGCCGTTTTTACGATATATTATTTTGCGCGAATGTTTTTAAAAACATTTAAAATGTTTTAAAAAACGTTTTAAAACATTTCGCGCAATAATAAGCCATCGTGAAAACGGCTAATTGCGTGAAATGTTTTAAAATCATATTAAAGAGGGAGTGTTGCCCTACTCACATTGGTCATGTGGAGTTTGTTGACACTAGGTCTGTAGAAACATATCATTTTTCTTGAAATTTAGCCATGTACTTCATTTCCCAGAATCACTTTAGTTGCTGAGATATTCCAACAGTCGCAATCACATTCTGGCAGAAATATTAATTATCAATAGTCCGCCAGAGCGAGACTTTGCACTAGAAGCATTGCTCTTAAATTACAACGCTAGCATATATGTTACTTTCTGGCCAGTGCGCACATTATAGGTAACATTTTCGGCTAACCTGCTGTTTATAGTGGGATCGATCGTATTTTGAGTTTTTGAAACAAAAACAAATGCAAAACAGAAATAAGTAAAAATTCAACTAAAGGGGCTCCCAGAGTGAAATTTTATGGTAACAATAATCAAGCAGTAGCTTCTTACCTATAAAAATATATTTGACATTGTTCAAAAAGAGTAAGGCCACACTCTTTTAAAATATTTGTAAAATGTTTTTGGTAGTAACGTTTTTACCAAAGTACTAACTTGGTAAAAAAATGATTTAACCCTCGCCCTACGACCATAGGGCGAGGGCTAAAACATTTCTTTGCAAATTACGTCCACGTGACAACGGCCTTACTACTAAACATTTTAAAACATTTTAAAATGTTTTAAAACATTTCGCGCAAAATAATCCATCGTGAAAACGGCTAATGACTTGCATACTGATACATGGCGTGGCGTCAGACTCACGTGGCGTGGCGTCAGACTTACGTGGCGTGGCGTCAGGCTTACGTGGCGTGGCGTCAGGCTTACGTGGAGTGGCGTCAGGCTCACGTGGAGTGGCGTCAGGCTCACGTGGCGTGGCGTCAGGCTCACGTGGCGTGGCGTCGGGCTCACGTGGAGTGGCGTCAGGCTCACGTGGCGTGGCGTGGCGTCAGGCTCACGTGGCGTGGCGTCAGGCTCACGTGGAGTGGCGTCAGGCTCACGTGGCGTGGCGTCTGGCTCACGTGGCGTGGCGTCGGGCTCACGTTTTCCTTTCGAGATGTGCTGTAACCTAATGACATCAGAAGAAAGGTGCCCCCTCGTAGGCTGGAACTGGGAATAATTATGATTACGCTGAGTGACTTCAAATGTCTTTGGCCGGGTACAACCCAGATTGGGAGAAATAAATATTCTAAGTTACCTTTTCAGTAGTCTCTTTATCTCATACATAGTCTGCAAGCTAACAATGGCAAAGTAGCCAGTTGCATGTCTTCAATCATAAAGCCTTGTCTGTTTGGTTTTGATTATTGTATGGCTGGTAGTTCAAAAGCATGTTATGGTGATTTACTTAGGTGTCCAATTGTCCATGTGTTGATAATTATCTAAATGGGCTAACATTAGGACATAAAGAAAGCAAGACATACATAAAAAGCAGTATCAGATGAGTTAATGATGAACTTTATTGTAAACTTTGTTGTCTGACAACGATAGCGTCGTCAGACAATAATACACATATGATACAGTATTGCATATACCGACAATAGAGTGGTCACTGGTCAGATATGCATTTTTTTAGAATGTTAGGTCTCACTCATTAGCCGTTTTCACGATGGATTATTTTGCGCGAAATGTTTTAAAACATTTTAAAATGTTTTAAATAGTTTTTAGTATGGAAAGTTCTTACGTATACGATATCATCAAGAAAATCATTACTGATTTAGGGATATTCATCATTATTCAGAGTTTGGAAACCACTCGAAAATGAGTCATAACGCATTATGATACAATTGTCCGTTTCTAAAGAATATATGCGTCTCAGCCAAGAGAGAGTCCATTGTTCAGTGCAGGCCATGAACCGCATACTTAGTTACTTCCAAATCTGGCAGCTCACGGAATCACAGGTTTGGCCTTCGCATGGCGCAACTAATCGCGCTAGAAACGATTCGCTGCCGGCGAGTCCCACTTTATGCAATCAAGGGGCAGCGTCGAGTTCTGTTGTAGCGGACCAATAAGCGCTGCCCGGGAGCTCATCAACATTGTCTGAGTTTCCTGCAGTTTCAGTAGGTGAACGATCTGGCCACCTCACAATTAACCTATGCATAATTGCCTCTTCGCTAATTACCACGAAAACCGCAATTTTTGTCACACACTATAATTCCTTACCCCACATATTACAATTCTAAGAGATTTCAAGACAAAAATCGTTTGCAAAAGTTATGTACTTAAGGAATGGATACGTGTACTAAAACTTGTATACTAAAACATTTTAAAACATTTTAAAATGTTTTAAAACATTTTGCGCAAAATAAGCCATCGTGAAAATGGCTATTATCTGATGCATTTTGGGACGCTGATCACGATGAAAACATCCAAATGAAGAAATTCGAGAAAAAAATGTGAAAAAAAAATGTTCAGGATTTTCACTGACACGATTTCTTCCCATTTTGACCTCTCGTAAGCGCGAGAACGAACTCAAATACTTGCTGAAATGTAACATAAATGGATACAGCAATTATTTCATTACCATTTTATCAATTTGCATTACCTTAGCGAAAACACCTGAACAAAAATCACCAATAATAGAACGGATGTTTTAGCAGTTCACCAAGTCGCTCAATAGATGCTATGTTAGCAAGCAGAACAACTTTGTTAAAATCGTCGGCGGCTAGTCCTCATCTTTGAATACATGGGTATTACGAGAGATACTTAATACAAATTATTACAAAAATACCAAATGAAATAAAAACCAAATAAAAATAGGGCAGCAATCGTTAGGTGCATAATTGGTAAAAGTTAAGTTCACCATCGTTTTTATGTTTTTCATCATGATAGACGTCCCGAAAAAGCCGTTAAATAGGGGGTGAGAACTAACATTCTAAAAAACTGCAAACTGGACCACCCTAACCGACATATACCACAGCATAGGGCACTGGGCATATGTATATGTTTTTGTTGTGAATGTTGGGCTACATCATACGATGTATTAGCCTGGCTGTTTTCCCGACCACGGGCCAAGTGTCTGTCCTTTGCGTGATATTCTCAGAAGTCATTCAGGTCATGGTTTGGTATTTAGTACTTGGTAGTGTGCATGCTTAAATGTAGCTCCTTATACCAAACTACGAGCAATATATCTATGATTTTATTTTAGTTTACGTCATGAGCAGGTGCTCCGCCAGAGGAAGGGGGGGTACGGGGACGTGTCCCCAAACATTTTCGGATTTTAGCATTACGCCTATGGGCGTTGCATTGGAAATAATTTACTTCAGAATGCCCCCGTCCCCCCAAATTTTCGGAAGGTGGCGGCGCCATTGATCATGAGGTACATCCACAAACAAAATCGATGGCAAAGGCACGATACAGTTTTCGTTGAATGTGAACTTGCAATGTTTCCAAGTAATGTGTTATCAATTGTTCATACTTTTGTAGCGACGCCTACCCTTCATGTGACATCCTTGCGCAAGGGCATTTGGACATGTTTTGCTGGTCTTAATTTTTATCACTTTCTGACAGTATCGTCGCCCCGTGATGTAACATCCATCTGAGTACAATGGAAGGCGGCCACCTGCAGCAGTTCGAACAATGAATTGGTAATAGACGAGCAGTAACGGCGACCGAGAGGCGCTAGCACCGTCTTTCGCAGAGAATGAAGTCCGGCAGCTTCTGTTATATAACTGCTTTGGGATCCTCCTTCAAATATGAGGCTACGTTTGCTTTTTTACGATAGCTCACACAGGCTGCCGGCACAAACGGGAATTTCCAGCTCCCGTTGATAAGAAGACTCATTGCAATCATGCAACGTCGTACAATATGACCCGGGGACTTCAGACATGATTGAAGCATGACATGTTTCCGGCAAAAAGTTCGGCAACGTGACAATTTTTTTCTCTCGCGATCTCTCACAATGAAATGCAGAACTGTTTTTGCCTGATTACCGAGCGGGCGCGAGGCGCCCTTGAGGTTTCTCGTCAACATACTAGACAAATTTCAATTGACCCAGCCCGACACGGCCCGACGGCCGACACGGCCTGGCATGGCCGTACAGACGCTTTTCGAAAGTTAATAACTTTGTAACCACTGCTCCGATTGAGATCGGGTTTTCACCATTTTATAGGTCTATCAAATCAACTTTGTTTTCGGTATAGCGCGTTCTGGTAGGGCTGGTATCACAGCGCGTGGCAGTGGTGGCACGCGCAAAACTGGGGCAGGTAAAATCATGATTTTAGAGGAAAACCGCGCCTAATGATAGAATCGCTTGATCAAACTGGGCCACATTTGGCGTACGCTAAGAGCCAAAAATGCCTCATATGTTGCGTGCCTAATTTAAAGTTAACACGCGCCCTGGAGGAGGGGGCGCAAAATCCACCCACTCCTCCGGTTTTTCGAGGATAGCGGAAAAACGGCGGTGTGCAGCGTCGCCTTTTTTTCTTCCATACCTCTTCGAAAATGAACTACCCACATTATGTAACATTCTAGGCATCGGGTCATCTCAGGTCAGGTCACCAGACCAGATCACGTGATGACCTCATTTCCAAAACAGTTTTGTTTGGATGATCTTATCTTCAAAGTCGTGTGTAGTGACGTCGCACAATTTGTTATATCTAAAAACTCATCGACGATTTTTCCCATTTTTTCTTCACAGAAGATGTCAAATTGATGTGGTAGAAGGTACTGACAGTTTCACGTTGATGGCGCAATTGTGTTGTGAGCTATCGCGCAAACTCGTCAGAGGGGGGGGGGGGCAACCCGATCAAGTGCGGGTTAAAGGGACACTGCACACGCCGATATACACACTTTTATATATTGAGTTGAAGGGTAACCATTTTGGCTGCTTGGCATGCAATTATGGTTGAGTAAAGTGAAAACAACCACTGAGGTCGATCACAAAGAAATTCGAGATTTGATTTTTGACATCTGTAAACATTCCTAAGTCCCCCAATGTATTTGAATGGAACCCTTTGACTTTCCCGCGATGTCTTGTTCTCCTACTAAATGTTGATTACAGTCGACTTGTTTTACGTTTGGCCATACATTAGCCATATACTAGTCATACTTATGGCTGCGTGAAGGTTTTATTTTTTCCACAAAAAATCCTTCATATGACGTCATCAGCCCAAATATTAAAACGCATTTTTCATGAAATTGAGCAATGTTTGTGATAACAAATGTCATAATCGTGTTCAGCAGCAAATACTTCATATTTTGCACCACAGAACGGCGTAACATTTGAGAACTTTTTGGAAGGTGGCAGTGTCCCTTTAAGGCTTGGACGTACGTGAGCAAGTAGAAGAAATAAGTGTGTCTGGTTATTCAAGGTGTCGGCCCAGTTCAGGGCGTGTAATTATCAGAGGCCCTTCAGGACGTGTGGTAAGGCTGGAACGCTCGTGAGCACGTCAATAAATAAAGGTGTCGGCTTCTCACTCAAAAACAGAAGATTGAGGATAGATCTCATTGAAGTTTTTAAGTTTGTAAATGGTCAACAGATTGGGAATTTAACGAACTTGTTTAATTTTGATAGGGGGAAAAGAGGGCGATGTCATCAGTATAAACGTATTGTTAAACAAAGTAGGACTAGATTAAGACAGTCGTTCTACAGTATAGAAGGGCTGTGAGCGATCGGAATAATCGACCAAGTGATGTTATCAGTGCAGCCACATGTTTCTTTCAAAGCACGGCCAGATATTTGGTTTTCTTGAAAGGGGTTTGTTTATCAATGTTACTGGGATTATTCATAGTTTTAGTGATACACATATAATGTGTTCTATTGCCCTGCTAGCAATATGTCACATGATGAATCGGAAGTTCCATGGCACGTGCGCACGTAAGGAACCCTGTTTAATATTTTTCAAAACTATTGGACCTATTAAGCTTCACTTCGCATGTAGGTTAGGGAATGACTATTAGGGACAGATAAATAAACGGCACCACTGTAATTCGCACACAGACTGGTTTAGAACAATGCCCTTTTAAATTCGATTTAACAATTGCAAATTTGTACCTTATGTGACCTGACATTGAACGCATATATTGTCAAGTTGTGCAAAAAAGTGTCACTATCGAATTTTACGTATAAAATAACCCACCAACATGTGTTGCATGACTTCTAGCCAATGGTGACCTTATTTTACCTGATCTTGACATTTAACTTTGATTACAATTTCACTTTTGCTTATACAGGAGATGTATTGTATCTTAAAGAGTGAATCAGGATTCCTTTTTGGAAGCAATTAATGCGACCAGTAAATTAACATTTGTTTTGTTTTGTACCGTTGGTACTTTGTGTGATAATAGTCTCAAACTAAGGGTTTGGATGGAAAGTATGGCCAAAAAAGGTAAAAATATTAATTTTGATCCTTGACCTGACCGTGACTTAACATGTGAACTTATTTGGAAAATGTCGCGTATGCTTGAGATGCGAATCATTGAGAGCTTTCGATTGCCGCCTTGCACATCTCGCTGCAGTTATTGGCTCGGAAGATAACGCGGGGGCGAACCCCCCCCCCCAGCCAATGGCGTTCGGCTGAGACCCCAGCCAAATGCCGGGTTAATGGGCCTGTCGTGCTGCTGCGACCACGGAGGAGACTTGTGAGGAACCTTTGATCGCTGGGACCATGGGATGAACTCGGTGCAGTGGCTGGCCAGCATCCGTCCCGTCCCATCCACAGGCCGCTGCGCGGCAGCGCGTGGCGCAGTCAGGATGCGCAGTTGGTATCCGCCCGCTGACGTCACCGTCAGGGGCGGAGCCAGTTCGACGATCAGCTGAGAGCCCCGGGCGAGGCGAGCCGAGGCGAAGCGAGGAGAGGCAAGAACAGGGAGGCTGCCGCATTGCTGATATATATATATATATATCTTTATATATCTTTATATATCTTTATATATAATCGTTGAATAAAAATTCATTTTTGGAAGCAATTAATGTGACCTGTAAATGAACCTTTATTTTGCTTTGTACCGTCGGCAAGTGTTCGATGCGACATAATTTTCCCCTTGTCCCACGTATCAGAGATTGGTCACAGTATGGCAAAGCAGTTCACCCCAAACCTGGCAGTGCCCGGACATGACGCACCTGAAGGTCACGTGCAGGTCACGCTGTTCGACCCCGCCCCGTCATGTCGCGATCCTATGCGTGCCGTGATTCACACTGGTCGGCGGCGCGTCACACACGCCGCACGCGATCCACTGTAGCTTGACGTCGGCATGCTATAGTATTATCATCGCTCTAGGTCCATATATGTACCGCTATGTAAATGGCAAGCATGTTGCATTAGATGGTGTTCAATTTACTAGCTTGAAGGTATTCATCGACACAAAAGGAAGGTAATCAATGCGTCAAACATGCGTCTAACTACATGATTGACGCAATTCATATAATAGTATTCAGCTTCGTGCTGTTATTTCTCATCAGCAACACAAGGCAACTAGAGTGCAGTAGGAAAACTGTCCCCTTTTTAGCCAAGAAGCGGAAAATCCCGTGTTTTCTTTTTTCTACTCTAGATTGAATATTGTGTATGCTTTTGTAGCTGGTGTAAATATTGATATCTATTGTTTTGAATACACGCACACACGATGCAACCATCCTTTTTAATATGGTTCACCCATTCACAGAGATGTAGTGCTAACGTAGAACATGCTACCGTGAGAGAACCTCACCAAGTCTGCCTTCTCATTGTTTCGTGCCTCTGCCGGAACAGAAGGCTAAACATGCGCCTGATCCACACAACTAATAGCAGATAACCTTTTTTGCATTTTACATGCAACCTAGTTAGAAAGAGAGGACGGGTTGTATCCCAGACATTGAGAAAGCCGATGGGAAAGACCACGCAGCTTAAAGAATCAGCTGTGAGGCAAAGCCGATTCGTTCAGAACAGGGATGAGTAAACCAGACTCAGAAGGCGAACACATGTTGAACCCTGTAGCATTATAACTTTATTTTAGCCACCATCGACCACTTGGCCCTTCTAAGCACCATTATAATTTAAGAACATTTAAAACGATACGCCAATTACAACAATTCACTCCAGTCCAGATCTGCAGGTTCCCTTAAAAACAAATAAATGTATTAAAGTGATGAAATATAACGTCAGGGGTGGTAAAGTGTTCTGTCCTTATGGACAAGGTCGGGGACAAAATGTTCATTCTGATGAGGTACCCGGGGGGCAAAATGACAGTAAAAATATTTACTATGCTTCTGTGAAACCAATATAATCGTTAGAAATACTGTCGTCAAAATCAAATCAGATGTATTATTTATCACGTTATTCATAATCACGCGTCTTCTGTAGTATGAACACTTGCATTATTTTAATAGCAGTTGCGGTTTAGCCTCTTACATAGGCGTAGGAACGCAGGGGGCCGTGGGCCATGCCCTCCTCACTTTTTGCGAATTTTTGGGGTGCTAAAAATAAACAATTATACTTCGTTAATCAAATAAAAAGCGCAACTGAGATTCGCGAAGACGAAAGGAGCTCAATCTGCAAAAATTTTTGTGTTAGGGGGATTGAATTCCCCTCAAGACGAGATCGAAGTTTCGCTGGCCCCCTCACTTTTCGTCACGTTCCTACGCTACTGGCTCTTGATTTCCAATGATTTAGTTTCACCCATATTTCCGACGAAAAAATGAAGGTATACCCAAGGTAGTCTTTAAGCTATGATGAGGAAATACCTATCGGAATGCCGTTTTCCGCTTTGTCGCTACGTTGCGTCAGTTTTCGAGATTATCACTTTTTTCGAGTATTTTCTCATCATGGTCCGGGGCCGGGGGTCGGTACCCCGGCCCCGGCCCCGGACCAGACCCAAACCCAGACCTTGTGTATTTATCATAGGGCTTTCTGACGGTCAGAGGATTCTAGTGTTTTACCAGCGGCCATTCAGTGTCTCGCGTGCCGTTATGCGTAGGCATCCTCCATCACGGAGAAATATAACGGAGTATAGCAGCGTCTGTATTTCCGCCACTGGAAAAAACACTGTCAACAATTTATGTTTGACAACGGGCTCGAACAAGGACAACAGGAACCGGGGGCGAGGGGGGGGGGGCAGGAGTGGGCACCCCCCAAACTTTATCAAATTTCAACATTTAGCCTATGCGTTGCATGGCATAATTTCTTCAGAATTGCCTTCCAGCCGCCCCAACTTTCGGAGAGTTCCGGCGCCCCCTGCGCCTAAATTGTTACGTGCCTTTATGCATAGGGAACCTCCAAAATGATACTAAGCTTAGCTGGCTGGGGTCATTTTTCATGTGCGACTTTTGGTCGGGGCCACTCAAAGCAATTTTACCACCCCTGTATAACGTGTAAACGCCTTATTGTACACCTATTGGTTATAACCAAGCTATATTTTCAAGTTACTGTTTTAGGAAAATTGCAAAAGTTGCGTAAAAGATACAATTATATCTTCAGAAATCAGTTAGCAAATTTATACTTCTTGGGTGTTGTCAAAAACGTTCTTTAGATTTGTAAAATGATTAACCCGCGAGCCACTGGGTGGGGGAGGCTTTTTTTAGCCCCCCCTGAGGAATATCTAAAATATCTAACGAAACAATGCAGCTATCAACACCAAACTTCTGGTAACTGACCGGGCATCTTTTTTACACCCTTTGCATTTTTTTTTTAATTTTCGTCATATTTTTTTAAAAGATAAAGCTAAGTTAGTGACGTCACTACACACGATTATGACACCAAAATCAGCTAAACTTTAGGAGACTGTACGAATGTCAATGTAATAAACAAAATGGAATCTGTAAAGGAGAAGATACAAATTCAAGGGCCTGCATATGGTTATCTCAGACTTTTTGACAAAAGTGATTTTTTTTTACCCCAAATTTTCAAAAAAATTATAACTTTTTTTTGGAAAAAACGACCAAAAATCAAAACTTTTTAGATCATTAGAAAAATGATATATGGTAAAATAGCTATACATATTCAAAACACTATACCAAATTGCAAATGGATTATCTGTATTTTCGACTGAGTGATGACATCTAAGGTATGGGTAACTCGCGACGTCAAATTTTGAAATTTCATTGTTGTCCTTTTTTGACCAGATACAGACAAATAAAGAGCAGCTCTGTATTTCTGAGACAAAACCGGTCTAGACAAATGTATTGATTTACTGTATTAATCAATTTAATTTTGACCTTTTGTGACATGACTTTAACCTTTATACTTGACCTTCCATTCACGTACTTAAATCAGGGTGGTTAAAATGAGTATCAATTTTCGTGTCCTACACGTAAAATATAGTCATGTACAACATGTGTTGCATTGACTTTCGTATATTTTTTTTTGGCATCGTGACCTTCTGTGACCTGACCGTTGACCTTTACATTTTGCCAAAATCCCCGATTTAGGGTCATTATGATGTCGTTGTCATAACATTTGAGAGCAATCTGGGTGATCATGGTTGCAACCATTGCTTTGAATGGAAAAATGGCTATACAATTTTGTCCGGTAAATTTTGACCTTTGACCTGACCTGTGACGTCACCACTGACCTCTAGGGCAACACAAATTATTTATGACGATGAATTTTCCTGGGCTATCGATTGCCGTTTGTTTCAGCGCGATCGTCTGATTGGTTCCGAAGATACAAGGGGGGGGGCTAAAAAAAGTCCCCTCCCCAGTGACTCGTGTTACAGAAATACCCCAGTGACTGCCGGGTTAAATGATACTACTAAAATCAAGCTCTATGTCAGGACGATTGCAAATTATAAAATAAGTGTCGATTAATTATATTTAAATGGATAATGTACAATAATATTAATAAAGGTTTTTACGCCTTGTTTCCAGATTATATGTTGTTAGCAACGCTTCTGACGATACACGTCAAAGAACAGTCTTAAAACATCATATTTAACCAGAACAATCGATGATAAGGCCCAACTCAACGGATAGAAATCGCCTTTTAACATCGAGACAAGACTTATCATTGCTCACATTGTTCTGTGCCCCGAACAGAACATAACATGGCAGATATCACGTGACGAGGAGCACGCCGCAAACGTACTATTCATGGTGATGAAAACCTACACTGTATCGGGAAAATATTATCTTATCTATGCAGTCTCATCAGACCAGCCGGGGACGAGACAGAGAGACTGTGTCATTTAACCTGGCTTTAATATCTGTATGACCAAATATAAAACATTCCCTTAACAATCCAGACTCGGCTGAAAGCTGTCTGCCAGACACCAACTGAACAGGGAATATCGCTTGTCTCATGGCAAGGTTCACTGACAGTTGGCACATTAGGAGCTAACTGACCCAGAAACATGGAAAGTATTGAGGCACCAGGTGATTCTGAATCATCAGGGGCCAGGCTGGGCCCTAGAAGGCCAGGTGACGCGCTGAGCGGGGTCGGCGGATTGGGCCCGTCCCATGACTGAGTTCGTGTTGCGGTGGCGCGGCAGAAGTAGCGCTGCCCACCAGCTCGGTAACTGCTGGGCGACACGGCAGCATCCTCCTGCCTTATCACTCCCACCTTCCCACCTGAATCAGATGATCCCCGATCAGCAGACCTCAGAGCTGGCCGACGGACCGAGTGACTGGCGATTGAGCCAGTTTGACACGGCCGGGCGATCAGATGATCCCGGATCAGCCGACTTCAGAGCCAGCCGACGGACCGAGTCTAGCGATGGAGCCAGTTCGGCTCGGCAGGGCGTGGCTGGCTGTGGACGGCTGCAGTGCACGCTACAAGCCAGCTAACTCAGTGCAGGCTGCAGACGGGTGGAATGCCTGCTGGATGGACGCCGAGCAAGGTCCCTGAACATTGGACAATGCGACTGAAGGGCGGAATGGGGCGACTTGTGGTGGCCTCGAAAACTATGCCGGGAACTCGAAACACGCCTTCTATGAAAGGCCCTTGCCTGCCTGCGACTGCAGTCACGTTCAGTTGGCGTGCACTGCGCATCAATTACAGAGCGGGAAACATTTTTAGCGGACAAATTGCGAGATCAGATGTCCTTGAACATGTCAAATGTTCGGGGAATGTATGTTAAATAATTTTCAGAAGCGAACAATTGAGTTCGATTCCAGTACAACTGGTTTACTTAATTCACAATTTGCATTAGCGACTATATACCGGGAATGATTTGGATCGTGCTGTTTCAGTGCTGATAAATGGTTGATATTCCTAATAAATCATTGATTATGTATTAGACCAAAAACCTCAAATCCCAATCAGCAATGCTGATGAGCATGATCAGAATATGTTATCGCAATAACTTAAATGCTGCTTTAAGATTAAAAATGCAATTATTTAAATAAGAGTGATACTTCACATTGTATATTTTCTTAACGACTAATTTAAGAAACAGGTAGTGGTGTCACTGACAAAATAAATTTTATCAAGAAATTCGAAAAAGTAATGAGTATATTGACGGAACTCAGTATATTGCCTCGTCGATTTTTTTGCCTGAGACGGTAAAATGTATTCTTGACAATTCGAAACAACAGAGCGATCGTCTATGCAACTGGAAGATTATGTGGATGTTCGCACCACAAAATATTATTGTTTATGTGAAAGGAAAACATACAAACCTTATTATCTGCGGAATGAAAGTCGGTGAAAGGAAAATGCAAAAGAGTGAGACGGTGACCTTTGACCTAGGTCACGAGGGTGACCTAGGTATTTTTTTCAAAACGTTGACTTATTTCAGATTGATTTGTATACTTTTGTTGTACAACTCATTGTGATTTAGAGAAGAAAAAAATATGTGCAATTGTAGCTATGGCACTCAAAAGATACTAATGTCGCGCGAAGTCCTAAAAACGCCTCACGCTTTATCTTGTGACCCGTAGGTCACGCATTCCTGAAATTGATTCTGGTGAATTCCATGCACATAATAACTATCGGAACCAATTTTAGTTAAAATCAGAATTGC
The DNA here is from genome assembly GCA_014673585.1 of Semibalanus balanoides. NCBI lineage: Eukaryota > Metazoa > Arthropoda > Thecostraca > Balanomorpha > Balanidae > Semibalanus > Semibalanus balanoides. The sequence goes on from VOPJ01007364.1 coordinate 18,156, forward strand.
TAATTAAAGCATTAACGTAGTATAAAAGTCGGTAGGTACAAAACCATTTCGGTTCTCTTAGGTGTAGCGAAGGCAAAATTATGAAAAGGGGCGTTGGTCTATGTCAATTGAAGTCTATTTGGATGCTCGTACCACAAAATATTATTTTATCGGTGGAAAGGAAACATGCAAACCCTTTTATCTGTGGAATAAAAGTTGGTGAACGGAAATATTACTAGAGTGAGACGGCGACCTTTGACCTAGGCCACGAGGTCACATTTTGTAAAAGCTAACCTGGATAAATTTTCTTTTTATATTTGTATTGTACGAATCATCGTGATCATAACAATACATAACTCGATAAAGTCTTGTGCATTTTATGGGAGCTATGGCACTTAAAAGATACTAGTGTCGCGTCAAGACCTAAAAACGCCTCGGGGTATATATTGTGACCCGTAGGTCAAAAAGACCTAAAAATGCGCCAGGTGAATTCTACGCACCAGATAACCTCCGGTATCAATTTTTGTCGAAATCTGAAACATGAGGGTGTAAGTGGTGCTGCGCTGGGTGGGAGAACGCACCAGCCAGGGGTGGAGAATCGTTTTTAAAAGTTGGTTTGGCCGGTGCACTGGCGGATCCATTTCTCTCCGGGGGGGGATTTTTTGTAGCACAAAGATACATTTTTTATCCCCGGCTTTGGGCCGGGTCACCTTATTTTGGTATTCGAGCTTAATAAATTCACTTCAAATTCACAAAAATATATTTTGTGATTTTTTTCCAGGAAAAAATATATTAATTTGGGGGAAGGTCAAAAACACAATATTTTGCAAATTGAAGATTACCATTTTGAAGAAAATGTAGTTTTATTTCATTTGACGTTTCTTTTCTTGCAATTCGCTTTAAAAACTTGTTTTCTACGATTGTTCAAACATGTATCGTTTTTCCACTAAAAATGACATGGCATGACGTCATTATAACGTTCTTCTCTTCCAAAATACTTCATTAATTTTATTAGAATTTGGTGCGAATACATATAATTGTGCAGCGTAAGATACTTAAAGTTTGACGTTGATATCTATCATAGTTTTGCTTTCAAGTTATTGAGAAAATCCGGGAGGGAGGAGGGCAGATTCTGTCACCTCCCCACGGGGCGCGGGTTAAGTGTCACCGAGTAAGTGAATTTGTGCTTGAATTGCATCAGGTTCGCTGGGTTGTCCATCATTAAAACATACAAACTTCCAATTTAATCACTCGATTAAAACTTCCGTTTTCATGAAATTTTATCCTAAGATCATTGTTTTCACGTTCAGTGCAGGGAATGCGAGGGGGATACTTATACTAGTATTGCATTCCCCCAGATTCCTGTGGAAGGGGGCAAGGGCAGCGCCAAAGAGGAGACGGGGAACGCGGCCCTCAAACATTTTCGGATTTTAACATTACGCTTATGGACGTTGCATGGAAAGAATCGACATAAATTCATCCGTCCCCTCCCCTATTCTCGGAACGTGGCACAGCTCTTGGGGGTGGGGGGCATTTTCCACTGATACCTCTCCATGGATTCACCAGTGCCAGCAATTACCGCCGCCAAGAAGAGCCTCAGCCAAAAACTTAATGTAATTCACTTTCCCATTTTTAAAATTTGCAAATCAATTGCGAAAGTTATGTCATGCCGCGAAGCGGCGCGAAATTTGCCGGTTTTGGACTTTGAATAGCTGGATTTTGACTGCTGCAAAGACAGATTTCAATTTTACGATAAATTGGGAACGCACGGTGGACATACTTGTATTGAATGCCCCCTTCGATTCCTGAAGGAGACATTTTTCCCTGATGCTCCCCCCCCTCCCGCCTGGATCCGCCAGTGGGCCGGCGGCTGCTGGCTTTCAGCTGACTGACGTCAGTGACGTCATCTGGCGGTCCGCCGAGTTCAAGGTCAAATGGCTCGTGTCCTTGACTGGTTATAGGGTCCCTTTTTGGCTTTTAACCATTGGTCTATAAATAGTATTTTCCCTTTGGACTTGTCTACTTTGGGAATTATAAACATTTTACTATTTTTTCTCGGTTTTCTTTATTCCCCGCACATCTTTTTGCATTGCTTTCTGCGAAACAAAATGTTTCCTATAGTAAACTTGATTCAGAATTGCACTTTCTCTTGGCCGCAAGAAAAGACAGATTATTGTTTTGTCAAATATAAGTATAGGAAATCCCGAATCCTGCGTGCATGACTTAGGTGCACACAAAATGCAATACTATTTATTATTATCGATATAAAGTTGTAAAAAATGTATGTATTAGTGTAAAATTAATGGATAACTAAAAACTTGGTGGATATTTGTTACGTTCATTTACCAAATTTGGAGGTTTGGAAAATTATTTGTGCATTAAATAAATTGATAACCTTAGTAGTATTAGTTACGAGCGAGCGCGAAGCGCGAGCGAGTTCGTCATTGAATACCGGATTTTTTCTCACATACAAGCGGCGACCCCGGCCGGCCCGGCCCGCCGGGCCAGACCGCGAACGCTGGTCAGAAGCTATATCTTTCCGAACCCCGCATCCCGATTGACAAGCGGTCTTCGCCATATGATAGCCCCATCAATGACATTATATTATTGACATGTTTTTAATCATGTGATGGGTCAGCACGGCGCGATGAAACGTGACGCGTCCAGGGTGTCATAAAGTATTATCCTGCTGTAGCTGAGAAACGGCTGGAACCTATTAAGCTAAAATTTTTGTGTGAGGCTGGAGACCACACCACTGGCATGTTGCACAGGTAAAACTCTGGGTCACACGCACGTGCGCGACGTGCACCCCTGGTTTCCGTCCACAAAAATTTACTTACAAAACAATCGTTGCATACCGGAACCTATATCTCGGCAACAATAAGTTCGCAAAGACACGGGTCAAACACAGATGCGTAGATAAACGATCCGCCCGGCGTAATGCACTCATGTGTCGATCAGCGGCGCGTGGTACGGTGCAAAGTTACTGGCTACACCAAGCGCAAATGATAGTTTTTATGACGTCTTCACATTTAAATCAGTGCTCAGCACCTATGGGACGTGAAGCGATAAAACAAACACCAATGGTGTAGACCAATGTAACCGTCTCTAAAATGCCCATTCAAATTTAGGTTTGGCATGCAGTATTTCACTGTTAAAATCTGTCTGTAAATATTTTTATTGACGATTTATAAATATTTCCTTAATTAACACCGCCGTAGGCTTCAAAACCAAAGGGTGCTAGACGATAAAATGATGCGGCTTGTAAAGGCGCAATCAAATCCATCTAATACCCACCCAAAATGAATTTTTGCCTACAAACATGAAGCTTATAATTGCAAAATGTAAAATAACGCTTTCAAAAAACCTATTTAGTTTAAAAAGTATCGATTTAGTTTCGGATATATTTGCGACGGCAAAACAACACAGCGAAAAATAATTAAAATGCATGCTTTGCAAGACGACCTCCGTTAGAAGGGTGAATAAATTGCACGCGGATTTATTCGGACTCGCTCGTCCTCGCCGTTTAAGGCGTCTTTTTACGGTAGTAATGAGTTTGAAGCAGGGGTTGAGCTTCTCCAGAATAAAAGTTTGGGGCTGAGCTGGGAAAGTTGCTTTAAGTACCATCAAAATTCACGAATTCCAGATTTCTCCCCGGATTTGACCCATTTCCTCATCCAAGTTAAGGAGCTTAGGCCACCAATTGAATAGGAGACCATGACCCACACCCATGGTTTGAAGGCTTCTTGAATGAAACTGATAATAATTTTGAGATGGTAGATATATTTTGTTACTAGCCGTAAACTTTTAATTTGATTTGTTATGTTCTGTGATCTATTGCTGTACTAAGGAAATCCTTCTGTCGCTATGCGCTTTGTTGCTTGATACCTATCGTTTTGTCAGGCTCGTATTAACCCGCGCGGCGTAGGGGTCTGCAGCCAAACGCGCGGCGTAGGGGGGGGTAAATTTTACCCCCCTCGTATCTTCCGAACCAATAACCGCAGCGAGACGCGCAAGGTGGAGATCGAAGCTCTCAATGAAATTAATCGAAATGCATACACGAATTTTTCAAGTTAGGTCAAATGTCAGGTCACAGTCAGGTCATATGGAAAATTCGAGTTTTGAGTAATGGTTCATACTATCAATTCATAATCCCTTCGATTAAGACTATCAAAATGCACATAAAGCTCTCAAAAGGTGTTATACATCTCCTGCATTACAGTAAAAGTGATTTTTCATGCAAAGGTTCAAGGTCAAGATCAGGTCACAAAAGGTCACTGCAACCAAAGAGGGTCAACGAAAGTCTTGTTGACACTGTTTTAGGGGTTATTTACCATGTAAAAATCGATAGCAAACAGCAATTGTTACAAACTTGACCCCAATAAAAGGTAAGTCAGGTCCATCTAAGGTCAAAACTGGAAAACTGACTAAATTAATAAACAATTGCAATGTTTTCGAGGTCAGTTTTGTCTCATAAACACAAAATGACATTTATATATATATATATATATATAAACATATATATATATATGTCACAGGTAAAAAATATAAAAAAGTTATTTTAAAAAATGACGTCATTTGCTACTTATGCTTGGAGAGCAATCAGTCACTGAAAAATGAAGATATTTCTTTGAAATTTGGTTTGGGTATTCCTTACACTTGGTTCTCTAATATATATATATATATATATATATATATATATATATTACGTTTTTTAATAACTTGGTAAATTTCAATTTTTTGGGGAAATTTCCGTTTTTTATGGGGTCAAAAACTCACAATTTTGGAAATTCGAGATTGCCATTTTGAAGAGAATTTACTTTCCTTCCTTATACTGTTTAGAGTTTGCAATTTGCATATAAGCTATGTTTTCTACGATGCATCAAACATTTATCGTTATTCAACCAAAAATGGCATGACATGACGTCAAATCACAACGTCATTATCTCTCAAAGTTCTGATTTATTTTCGATAAAATTTTCTAGGAGACGTCAACTTGATGCAGGATAAGGTACTGAAAGTTTGACGTCGTTATCTGTTATAGTTTTCAAGTTATTGCGGAAATCCGGGAGGGGGTAATATTTACCCCCCCTCCTACGTCGCGCGGGTTAAGTTACTTTTTTGTGTGTGTAAGACATTACTGAGTTGCAATTTTAATATAAGTACTTACCTTTAGGTGTAATATGCATTTTATACCCTGTAACAATGTGTGTTTGATTGTTTGATAGCTTTGGATGTCAGGCTTGCATTAGTCTATTTTTGCAATTTTGACCAGTAACTCATAAAATGCCACATTCTGAAGTAAAAATAAAGTCAGAAAGTTGGTGTGGCCATTGCCATACCTGCCATACCGCATTCTCCGCCAATGGCACCAGCTGTATGAAATGATGCCAAACATATACTCTATAAGCGGTAACGAACATTCACTGTATAAAATGACGATCTTAATAATGTATTTGGAAACTAATATATATTTTTCAACTTAAAATGATTTTAATGTTGCCAGTACCAAGTTATTATTTGAAGCTGTGCTGTTTCCTTAAGTACGCCCATAACATTGCGCTATAAACACACCTTTTGAAGCCCAATGAGGCGCCTGCACGCCCTGAGGTACATTTTGGGCACCCATATCTTTATATCAACATATATTTAGTTTTGATGCCAACATCGTTGACGACTGCAGAAGCTCGACCTCATCTTCGACAATCCTGGATTAAGCTGAAACATGCCTCGACTTGGGCTGTCGTGATCAGAAATTGAGGTTCTGGGCTCTGGCTTTGATTTAAACTCTTGATTTGCTTCCGGACCCATGGCTACATAGTTTTGTTTTTCTTCTTTGATTCTTACACCACGCCACCCTGAAGTTGTACACATATGGCAGCGGGTAGTTAAAGGTAAGACAATACCTTGCTTAGGACGTTGGAGCTGTTGCTACGTAGCAATTATAAAACAATTATGACAATTAACAATTAACAATTATCGTAGCAATTTTTAAAAGCACCAATTTCGAACTAAAGCCGCGCTATGACCGTTCGAATCCTGTGACAGAGCGCAAATTGAAACCGACATCCCTCCCGTACGCTGGCGCCGGTTTACCACTTAGCGAATTTGTTTTCAACTTGAAGGTGAGCTTTTCCCACCTTTTAGTTGACGATATACTTAGCTATATAAACGTGGCTATCGTTTCAGCCTTTCAAGCACCTTGCTCTCTACTTTAAAACAGCACTTAATAACAATACATCGAGATATTGCTGACGTGAAATTTGTAAATATTATCACGTTATTTTGCAATGAAATACCACGGTGCCTTCAATGCACCTCTGGAGGCACAACAAGATGGCGTTGTTCCTACTACGAAGGCTGAAACACAGTCTTCACGCAGCTGCGCGAAGTGGATGCAAGGGGCTTGCGGGGTGCGTATTTAAATTACATGGTTAAATTTCAACAGTTTATTTGTGTATTCCTACATCGTGCGCATCGTGCAGTTGTTGCAACCTCTGTTCAATGTATTTGAATAGGCACCCGCATCCACTTTGAGCAGCCTGTGTTTTAGCCTTCAATGTAGCTATATCACTGATATTGTTGTATGAATTGATGCTATTTATATATAGGTAGTATCCAAAATACAATCCGGATGGGAAATATTCAGTCAAATTAAAGAAGCGAAAGTTGTCGGTTGCTAACGTTTATATTTATGTCACAAAGTGTTCTTTCGTATAATAATTTTGCAGCCATGGCACTCTCCCATAATCGCCACTGACGATTATAATCGAGTTTGACGTTTTTACCGGAAAATAAAACGCACAATGGAGTTGCCTTGTCGTTTTTAATGTTTAACTCGTTATAATTGAAAAAAGGGCGCATAGCGCACTTGCTTGGACGGCCTAGTATTGTCGCTGGCAAATAGAGGTGCCACTTTTCAGGCTTGTGGCTACCCGAACCGACCCACAAACCCCCTCCAACTACCCAACACTACCCACATGAGCATATAGGCTGCCAGCTACCCGCAAGTACCCATACAAATACAAATTATCGTCATTATATCTGCCATTTAATAACTCATTTTTCAATGCTTAACTGTTTTGGGTTGATCTCTTCTCACTAGCAGAGGTGCCTATATTTGCTTTAGCATCACAATTCCCATCGAAATCCCTGTTTTTTATTATTTTTTAATCTATGAAAATTTGATACCCGCTCACTATCCACATCGCTACCCACATCTGGTGGGATAAATGGGTGGAAAAGGGGCACCTCTACTGGAAAAGCTTCCAGTATACCATCCTGTAAGCATATACGTCAACCGGCATGATGTCTTTCAAATAGCGTGCTCCTTGTTATCAGTGACACTCTTCCTTGAGCTTTAAAGCTTGCAAAGACGATTCAGCCCTGACATCCGCATTGTTCTTGTAGTACTTTGGAATAGCAATTTGTGTGTAGATGGTGTATATGGTGTGTGGATAATTTGCATGTTTTTTGTCATACCTGATCCTCAGCAAACGATAAGCTGACAGCAATCATCAGTTTTTGTCTACAAATGATCTCCACATCAAATTATTAACGGACATTAAGTATAATCATACAGTTTTTGTTTCCTTGCATAATATAATTTGTATTGTGCACTATTGTCGGGCGGCTGGCTCGCTGCTTGATCGTGTCGTTGCAAATACAATCGTATAATTTCCGAGGAAGTTTTGAGTCGAAAGCGACACTCGGTTAGCTGCCGAGCAGAACCTCAGAAAATAAGTTTCATCCGCATCATCAGGATTGCAAGTGTATTAAACTTAAATGGAATGTTTATCTATGTACCGCTTAAGTCGTACACCGCGATGCAGAACTGCTCAAGTGCCGCAGGGAGACATATTTTACAATAAACATAAGAGCAATTTTATGCAAGTGATGTCAGAAATAAATTTGCTCTCATGCTGCTCCGGTTCCACTACGAATTCTAATAAGATTTACTTTATTAGTTTTCTCAGTTTCGACCAATTAGTACCGTTTCAGCCGTGTACCTTTTTTTACGCCGCGCCTTCCAAACTAGTGAGTTTCAACGCCGGCCGCCAGATGGAACTATCAGATGCAATCTAGGAAATGCTGGCAATACTTGCTGTCCGGGAGCTGCATCTTTAAGCACAAAGTACTGCGCTGTCGGGTCGACTATGATTGTATCGTTAACAAGTTGTGTTAAAATGCAGGTGCAGTGCAACATGCAGGGCCAATATATGTCTGGAGCAAAAAATGCGGTAAAAAGACATGTTGCAGCCCCCTATGTACGACCAAGGTGGAACCATGACCCCCATATCCTCCCCTGCGGCCACCAGTGTGTAGTGTGCACACTGCACAGTCTTTATTAGACCCTTGTCCCTTTTGTACTGAAAATTAACACTGATTGATTGGCGGCGCGTAGCAGCGCCTAATTTTTTCCCATATGTTTTTGATCTGGATAACTATTAACTAGTCCCTAAAAACATAAAGGTTCTATATTCCATATGCATCCGCCGAAGGGCCACGATGAAGCCACTCAATGCGATTATTCCACGGCCAAGATGAAAGGAATGTCGCTGCAGTTGCAAACAAATTTAATTTTATAACCTTTTTTATCACACTATTATAACAGCTTGGGTGCAGTAACTTACCAGTTTCACATACGTTTCATGGATTTTCAGCCATGAAAACCTATTACAAAAAGCCCAAATGGCGGACGGGCTCGTTCTCGACGCAAATCGATAATCAACAATCCTCGTGTGACATCGAGGATTTATCAGGATGCGCGTGCGGTGCATTTTTATCTCTCAATTTTGCACCATTTCGCTTAAAAGAGGTGAGATTTCAGCTATGTAATGGGAGGACCAGTGTGCCCCACCTCTCCCATCCTCCTGGATTAAAGGGGCTTAGTGCTCGGTTCCTCCCCTCGCCCCACAGTGCCGCATACCGGCACGGTGGTGCTCCGGCCCCCTGGTCCACAGGCACCGTCGTGGCCTTGGCACGCCGGAGCGGTGTTGACACTGGTACACCGGCGCGGTGGTGACACTGGTACACCGGCGCGGTGGTGCCCCTGATACACCGGCGCGGTGGTGCCCCTGGTACACCGGCGCGGTGGAACCCCTGATACACCGGCGCGGTGGTGCCCCTGGTACACTGGAGCGGTGCTGACCATGGTTCAAAGAACACTGAATGATTTGCACTGCGTAGCGGTGCGGAATTATTTGCTTTGCGTGAAGGGGCACCACCGCGCCGGGGCACCAGGGACACAACAAAATTCCGGGCCGCTAGCGGCGTGGATTTGTATTTATTTATTTTGGCGGTACCCCTGATGCCCCGGTGCGGTAGTGCCCCTTAACGGACCAAGGGGTCATGACCCCCGTGACCCCCTCCCTGGATCCGCCACTGCCACTCGTCCAAAAATGATCTTCTTATCAAGGGATCTTCAAAACGTGCAAATCCGTGGTGCTACCAAATGCGATTACCATATATATAACTATTGGTGTTATAGCTTTTTTTTTTTGGCTGATTTGTAAAACAAAATGCTAAGCCTGTATTATGAAGTTCGTCTGGGGCTTCAACAGTTAAAATAAATTTAAGCAAATTGTATATGCAAGAAGAACAGAACATTCATTTCTGGCAAAATACGGTTCATGAATATTGGGGGTTATCCCCTCCTCCTTCAAGATTAGGGGGACACGTACCCCCGTTCCCCCTGCAGCGGAGCCCTTTTTTAGAGTCAAAATGTATTATTTAATTAGACTTCATATTATTTTTATTAGTTTTAGATTATATTTTGACTCTAAAATAAATACCTTGGCATGTCATTTTAAAACATTCTTTGATAATCAGTTCCAATGTCCCAAAAATGCAAATATAATTGTATCGTTGGCGATAGTGAACCGATAGAACCGATGGGGGAAAACGCTGTAAGTTGCGGTAAACGGTATCTCAGCCAAATTATGCATGTTAGGATAAAATTTCTGGAAGTTTTTCAGTATTCTATTAACGCCTCTTTAAAGGGTACATGTCTGTTCAAAGTAACACAATTGATATGAGGAAAAAAATCGGATTTTTTGATATGCACCATTTTTTTTTTATTCCGCCCAGTCGCCAATATCATCGTTTTCAAAGTTTCAGTTTTTTCAGCCAACGAGCTTGGACGAGTCACACCACTCCCCGTATAATAAACAGTTAATTTAGCAGCGTTGTCAACTATGAAAAATGGACTATATTTTTGCTAAATCATTCTGTCGAAATTTTTAATGTCAGAAGAAGAAAAAATAATGTCTTATTATACCTGAATTAAACTTATTAATAGGCACAAAGGGAAGGATTTTTCCATAGGGATGGAGGATTTTTCCAAAGGATTTTTCGCTATAACCAATGATGAAGTTTTCTCCAACAGAGTTTTTTTGTATCGGATTGTTTACATTGTTTTGAGGTACTCACTGTACAGTGTTGTTTACAAATACGGAAATGTCTGAACTGCGCTGAATTTGGCGCTCAATCGCTGCATATTATCTAGTGGTGTGTGTAAATCGCAAACCGTTTTTTATATTATTATGAAAAATGAAATAAATTATATTTTTGTATTTGCGCTGCTTTGGTGAGCATAAGAGGACGATTACAAATAATAATTAGTCACTTAGACTTGTTTTAGCATGTTTTTACGATATCATCCGGAAGAGGCAGTGTCCCTTTAACCCCTATTAGTGACAGGCTCCGGCTACCCCTATTTAGTGCAGTGGGGGGCATATTCGGCCCCCCGGAGATTCTTCGAGATTCTACCTGTCCGATTTTCACAAAATCAAACGGTTGGCCGATTCACCTTAACATGATCTACATTCTAAAAAAAAGAATTTTATTAAATCTGAAATAGAAGGGCAAACAGGGGCAAAAAGTACCAAAAATATAGCGTATTTTTTGATCCAACACAAACTGCCATGTTTAACAAACCGATTATTAATTAAATAAACAGTGATCGATAGACATCGAGTAGGAAATTGATACTGTGATGACGATTGTTGAAAATTCCAAAATCAAGGCCGTGTGCAGGTTCACTAAATGGGGCATAAGTAAAAGCGTAATTCAAACGTTTTATTGGTTGGTTTTCTGAATAAATGCAATAGTTATTATTTTGTACATCATACAAAAAAAGTTTATTAAACATATTTTGTACCATAGGCGGTGCCAGGTTAACGAAAAAAGGGAGAGCCAATATTACAAATACATGATTCATCCGCAGTTCATGTTCTAGCCACGGAATATAAAAATCAGTTACTGCGTCAATAGAATAGTCATTTTGAATGCTGCAAATCATCATAGGCGTATCCAGGATCCAATTTGGGGAAGGTGCAAGACCTTTTGATAGGAATAAATCCCGCTAATATAATACTAATAGTTCAACAATTACTATGTTTGTTGCATTTTTCAATTTCACATAAGTTGCCCACTTTTTACCCTACCTGGGTTCGCTATTTCTCTTCTAATGTTTAAAACAAGGACCCCCTGCTGCTTTTTTCATTCGGAAACTGCCAGTATATTATGTCCTTGTTAGGTCATGCATCAAAAGTTTCCTTGCAATATATACGATTCCTCTTTTTCGCGTATCCTGAGCGCATCTCTGCAATAAAGATGTATTTATTTCCCTCTCCTGCGACATATTTCCAGTTATCATTCTCAACTATCTGTTTATTGGCCGCCGTAAATCGCTGTTATATTCGGTATCACTATGCAAGTTACCCCTTTTCTGTGCCCTGGACACGCCTTGAAACTCAAGACGTATATAAATTATGCCAAAATGTAGAAGGTAAACTATCTTCCAGCATCTCATAGCTATAACGCAATTTATATTGCTTTATGACTGTCAGCTAGCGTTTCATACTTTTTGGAAATTCCCCTTTCAAGTACCTGAAACCGCCTCTGCCGTAAAAAATACAATATATCATGAACATCAACTAATTTGAAACTTATTTTTAAAAAATAGTAAACTTTATGCAACTTCCTCATAACTTGCAGGCAGATAGAAGAATCCGTGAGATCGCATTTCCGTAGTTATCGCCAATTGTCGCCGAAAACTTCCTCCCAAAACTGGGCCTGGAAACCGCCTTGTTAAAGTCAGAAACTCCAAAATTTGACTCCAGATGTGAAAATCAATTTGAGGAAAAGTCCGAAAATTTCATAAGCCTACTTGCAGCTGTTTCGGAGATATCTAAGAAAAACATGAGGGGTGGGCAATATTTGCCCCCCCTTGCCACTAATAGGGTTAATGTTACTCCATTTTTATTTTCTAACCTTTGGTGCTTACAGCACATCTGACAACTAAAAAGCTGGATTCCGAATCCGATTCCATTTATTCTAATTATGTTACATTCTGCATAAAAAATGCCCCATCATTCTTACATTTTGTTTTAAGGACACGAATGACACTAATAACCACATTAAATATATAACACTTGTAAAACTTGCCTGTGCTGCAAAATCGTTATAGTTAAAGAAATGTTAGTCTTCCGAAGGTTAAAAATGATATTAAGACATGCCTTTAACCATAATGCATGAACATATTTGAAGCTGCTATTTGGAATTATGTCAAAACGCAGGGAAATCAATGTTCTGAAAAATGCGAGAAGTACCTAACGTTACAATAAACATAGCATTGTCATAAGTGAAGATAATTGTATGTCTCCATTTAAATAATACAATTACTGAGCATGTTTATTGACTCTCAATTGGTAACAAATCATCCTCTAGCCTTTCTTTAGCTATGCATGCTCAAAGGAACAATTTGCCATCAGAAAAGCTTAACACGCGCCCTAGGAGGGGAAGGGGGCGAAATCCGCCCACCCTTCCGGTTTTTAAGAGATAGCTGAAAAACGGCCGCGCTGCTCGCCGCCGTTTTTTGCATACCTGTTTGAAAATGTACTATCCCACAGTATGTTAAATTATCGGACTCGGGTCGCATTATGTCAGGTCACCAGACCAAGTCACGTGATGACCTCATCTCCAAAAAGAGTTTGGTGGTATGCAGGCACAGTTTTAAAGCGATCAGTTTCTAACTTGCAGGATGTCATAAGGTCATTAATACCTAAAATTTGTTGATCTCGGATTAATTTTATCGGTGACCTTAGGTCTGGGTCAATTTTGTGACCACCAAAACTTGTTTGTCAATCAATCAAAATCAAAGTCAAATAACTCTCGACAGAATGAAGATAAAGACGTTAAAACGGTACCAATGTGTTTGTCTTTTCGAGACACCGTCTCACAAAATGCAACATGACCTACTTGGGTCATCACTTGACCTTGACCTGAGGTCAAATTTCCTAATTGACTTCACCTGTGAAAATGGATATTATTCAAAGCGCTTGTACGAGACAAACATGATGGTGTCTAAAGAACTGTTTTTTTCTTTTAAGTTAAAAAAATGGGGGAAAAAAATTGACCTTAAATGATCTTTGGAGTCTAAAATATACACCTGAGCTCAAATTTGATCACAGTAAAGTCGATTACAAATTTAAATAGCTTTCGTTTTTTTTCGGTTTGCTCCTAGCTATCATAGTTTTTTTTAAGGATAATTAGGGGTATCTGGAACGAAGTCCTAAATCTGAAAATAAAAACTTATTGATGACTTCTGGTGACCTTGATATTGACTTGACCTAAAAAGACTGAAGTACTTTCAATAGAGCTTATCTCGAACTATCTAACTCTGTTTTCTGCTTGTCGTTGTGTTGCGTGATTTTCTAGATCATAGGGGGGGGGCGAAATCCCCCCTCCAGGGCGTGAAATTCTCAGAGCCCAGAGGCCCTCCAGGGCGCGTGTTAATTCAGTCAGAGCAATTTGTAAGAAAATAAAACGGGATCGCTTAACAAAGCAATTGGTTCCGATTCCGATTCCAACATATTATTCAAATGAGTGATTCCACCTGATTATAATTCCACTCAGATGCCAACGGAATCTAATCCAATTCCGATTTCCAGTACAAACGGAATCAATTCCGGCATAGGATTCGATTCCACTGGAATCAAGCACAAGCCTGCTTCGTAGAGCAAATAATTGATGCATATACAAGGACAAATTAGTTTGACGATGCAATGCAAATCATTTGTAGACCGTTAAAACTTGCAAATAGTTGTACATATTTAAGAACATTTTCAAATACGAGCTAAAGAGTGTGGAAGGAAAATGCTTCAAGAAAATCTAGTTGGGGAATTATTGGGTAAAGCCGAGCTTGTTGCGTTTTTCTGCGGTTCATGTGCCGGGCAAGCATGAGAGCCAATTTGTTTCTGACATCACCTGCAGAAACAAAAACAAAAACGTTTTAACGAACATGATTTGGACACATATGAAAACAATAATCGATAGGATGTTTTCTAACTATATGTCACCGGCGGTGAAAGACAGTTTAGGTGATTCTATACGAATGCTAGGATAAGTAGGCTGCTTTTTCGTAATCGTTATATAAAAGGTGATCCTTTTAATCGATCTCCTTTTCGCCTCAACTCTTTCTGCTGTAAACCCGTCACAAGTATGACTTTGATCTCCTCCCAACTGGAAACACCATGACATATTTGCTTTGTTGGACGCCAAAACGACAATCTTTTCGAAAAAAGTGATGTCGTTTCTTTATTAGTCAATACAGCATACAACACCCAGTCGCTAAGCTTTCGTGCACTGCTAAAGGTCACGGTAGCGCTGAGTAACTTCTGTACATCCCTGCGAGCCGACCGGAAGTGGCAATCAGACCACATAGCTCACATAGCAGCATGCCCGCCGTCGTCCGCCCCCGCTCCCGCCCGTCGCCGCCCCCGCCACCCCCCGCCGCCAGAGGTACCCAGCAGTTCACCTACGGGTCGTGACCACCACCCACACCTGACACTCCACTTTTTACCCCGGCCGACAGGGCCACCAGCGCGGCGGCGGCGGCAGCGGCGGCACGGGACACGCCCCCGGAAGCGATCCAGCGTCCACTTTCCTGCCCCGCCGGCTCGGGGCACGCTGGGTGGGCTGGGTCAGCAGGGGACGTGACCTCTAGCCTGGGGAAGTGATCTCTGACCCTGATGACGTGACCTCTGACCTGGTGATGTGACCTCTGACCTGGTGACGTGACCTCTGAACTGGTGACTTGACCCTGACCTGGTGAGGTGACCTCTTGCCTGGTGATGTCACCTCTTACCTGGTGACGTTACATCTGACCTGATGACGTGACCTCTGATATGGTGACGTGACCTCTGACCTGATGACGTGACCTCTGACCTGATGACGTGACCTCTGACCTGATGACGTGACCTCTGACCTGATGACGTGACCTCTGATCTGGTGACGTGACCAGTATCCTGAGGAGGGAAGTGAGACATCACCAAGTGCAATACGAAACAAAAAACAAACATGATGAACTGACACACCTTAGGCGAACTGACGTGACACAACGAAGAGGGAGCTGACGCAAAAGCCCGTCAGTTAACCGGATGTATGATAGAACAAAAAAAAACACATGATGAACTGACACACCTTAGGGCGAACTGACGTGACACAACGAAGAGGGAGCTGACGCAAAAGCCCGTGCTTGTGGCCTGCTGAAGAAAAAGGTAAGACAGCACCAGCAAATATGTTTTGCCTGCTCTGATCAGCTAGGTAGAAAAATGATTATTAAGTGACTGGAAGTGGACAGTGTATTCAATTTAAATGAAGATGCTTGGCACATTTGGAATGAAAAACTAAGGATGGGTAATATAGCACACAGTTATGCTACAAAATAATGTTTTGCAGCCTTATGGGCAATAAACATTGACATATTGCTCTGGATGGTGCATTTGATGTTGAGCTGGGTATAGTAGAATCATAGCGCCTCAGCGAGATTTTGCCTGTCATGCTATTTTATCAATATTAAAATAAGTGTGTGCATTTTATATACGATCACATTACATACAACTATTGCCTTATGCCTTTTTGATTGAAACTATATTTCAATCCAAAAAAGGCACATTTTTGTTCCAATTTTTCCTTCTCACTGATCACCAATCACAGCCAATATAGATGGGAATGATCAATAACATGGCAATTCATATTTGTTATATCAACAATGGCCTAATTTAACCCTCGCCCGGGTAGGGCGAATTCACTGCGTTTCCGGGTAGGGGTGGGGGGATTGGTACGACCCCCCTTGGCGGTTCGCCCCTAATTGAGCTAGAGATTCGATTAAAAAACGAGCGTATTGCTTGTGACGAGAGAAAGTCATTCACATATGATTTAAAGGTCCTGGATCAATAGGTGACTTCTAAGGTCATGTCAAAGACCAAAATGTCACAAATTGTAAATGTGTAAAAATGGAATATTGATCGAGCCAAAATGGTAAACGAATATCTTAGTACGCTAAATACATGCTAAATGTGAAATAAGTGTCACAAAATGACATAAACACTGCACAACTTCAAAAATGGCATGTCAGGTCATTTGAGGTCGTTAACCTTTGGAAACGCATGACCCCAGTGAAACATAAATTATGTCAAATTGCTTCAATATTTGAAATTATAATAAAAAACTGTTCTAAAAGCGGCAAGAAGCCAAAAAAAGTCGTCTGAGGTCATCGGAGGTCAGTGACCTCGGTTGACCTTAGAAAAGGTCAGTCGAGGTCACAATCTCAGCAGAAGACACACCTGTCACCTGAAAACGCCCTTGCATTTGCTCCTGAACGTCAAACACTCGGAAACTGCACATGTAACCAGGATCGATACTAGGGACGCCAGTTTCGCCTGACATGATCTTGAGAAACAAGTCATAGGTCACGGGTCATGGAAGCAGAAAGTTCAAAATTGTCAGTGTGTGTCAAATTGTTCAAAAGTAGGATACGGAAAGTTTCATTGCGATCGGATGCAAACTACGTGAGTTATTTGGTAAAAACCGAAGGGGTGGCATTCACACCCCCTACCCGGGCGAAGGTTAAAGAATCAAGCTTTCGTTATTACAACGTTTTGAATATTTTTTGTTGGAAATGTTTATGAATGAATAAACACCTTTTTTGAAAATTGTGTAGTAACAAAGGATTGATTCTTTAAATTAGGCCATTGTTGATATAAGTTATACAAAATTGTCATGTTATTGATCATCCCCATCTACATGAATTTTATAATTGTGTCAACTACATATATAGCTACTACCATCTTGTATGTAAAAAAAATCACAGCCAACACACCTTGAACCTGCTGCCAATAGCTCCAATCATCATACAAGCTTACCACATTCGGCGAGTTGATTGTCTGTGACCGTCACCTCTGTCTCTGATCACTACGACATCACAGCAGCCAGTTCACGGGTGACAAGGTGACAACGTCTGGGTTCACATCCAAGCCGACTGGGGTTTTTGGGCGCACCGACTTCTTAATAAGGCATGTCAGTTCATATTCAAGCCGACCGGGGTTTTGGGCGTACCTAGTACTAAGGTCATGCCAAGCTGTCTGGGCTCCCAACCCAACAATGCTTTCATCAGCCGGCAACAACGCTACACGGAAATGAAAAAAGACCCTAAAGCACAATATACTATATAATAAAAGTCAATACAGCTCATTACAAGCAGCTAACTAATTGCACCAGCCTTGAACAGCCGGACGCAGGACTGTTTCGGGATCCCCGGTGGTGTACCGAAAAATGGACGGCATGCCGGACGCGAGTCAGCTGGCCGCCTGGCCGTGTCGCCTGGACACTGTCGGTCAGGAATGTTCCTCCGTGAACGGGCCCCGGCCGGCCAGCACATCCTGTTGCTCCTGCAGGGACGCCCGTGCTGAGCGGCGCTGTTTTCCCCTTTCTTGTCGCCGACCTCTGGTCTGGGATGGCATTGTGTGCGCCGGCGGTGGCGTGTGGCCGTTGACGGCATTCGTTTGAACTTTGCTAAGGACAATAATAATGTAGCGTCTGGGAGCGACATGAAGTGACGGCACCGGGTGCATTCCAGAGCAACGCTCTACCGATGTTTATAAATGTGACATGCCGTTTTCAGATACCAGTCCCTAAATGCTGACTCTGCACTAGTAATTTGACTGCTAGCTTTGGTGCATGTAGTAAAGTTGAATATTTACATGGCCCTTGAAATTCGAGTGTACTCCTTTTCGGGCCAGGACAAACAGATGATATGCTTCGGTATTGTTTGGATGTAAGAGTAGCAACCTCATTGCGTAATTACAGTTCGCTATTGTGCAACAAACAATGCATTGCAATGAGCAAAATGTACATTTGTTTTGACAATATTAGGACATTGTTCCTTTGTAGTGTTCATCTCTACAAAAACACAATGAAATGCGGACATGAAGCAAACAATTTTCCTATTCCTCTCAATATTTGGAATATTGGGAAGCCCTAATTATTTGTGTTTCCGTTCGGAAACTTAAGCAATTACAAAGTTGTTTTGCCACAATGGTGGCGGTTCCTCATGCCTTTGTTGCGTGCTCGATTTAATTAAGGCTGAAGCAGTCTTCGCAACAGCGCAAAGTGAATACGGAATGTCTATTAAATACATTGAATGGATAGCGCGCAACAACTGCAGCGATGAGCGATGTTACGGGCCTGAATACAAATTCGACTGCTGAAACTGACCCATGAATTCGAATAGAGGCCCGCGGGCACCTGCGTTCGTTTTCTGCAGCTGCGTAAAGATTGTGTTTCAGCCTTATAGCCTCAGCCACAGAGTCACGTTAGAGTCACACAGTCATTAGAGTCACACAGTCGGTGTACATATAAGGCGACCACTCGGTTATTTTTTACCGATAACACCGATGTAATACAATTTTTTCACTGGCATCATATCAATTATTTATCTTTCGTCTTGCTACTTTCGTTTTAAAATGGCTATTCTACGCGCGAAAGTACGCCGATCTTCTTCAACCATACAACCATAATTTATAAGCGGTAGATATATTGCAAATGGTAGACCCGCATGAAGCTCTGTTGTTCGGCGATTACTTTTGAAGATGGTAGAATTTATCGATTTTGGCAGGATGTTTGAACAGACCTTTGAACATTTAGTACGGTGTTTGGAATATATTGTGGCTTGTTGTATTGAACAGTAGCCTGGATAGAGTCGATGGTAACCGGCCACTAATTGACTAGTCGAATGGTCCAACTAGTTATAGGCACCGCCCGGCTCCTCCAACTCATCAATCAAAAACTACGATTGTATTTTTTCTGTCAGAACTTTTTTCACCTTTAATATATCCTATCATAACTTTTTTTTAGCAGAGTATGAAGAATTGTTATCAATGTTGTCCTTTTAACATGGAATGTCCCAATCTCTA
This sequence comes from Semibalanus balanoides, assembly GCA_014673585.1. Classification (NCBI taxonomy): domain Eukaryota; kingdom Metazoa; phylum Arthropoda; class Thecostraca; order Balanomorpha; family Balanidae; genus Semibalanus; species Semibalanus balanoides. The sequence continues at coordinate 37,394 of VOPJ01007364.1, forward strand.
ATTAACACAAGGTCTAATGCCCCATGTTACAAGTGCGCATCTGCCTTTCATCACCTACACAGCTGGTACCTAGTACTCGGGTACTTTTCAGACTGGTATATTTCAGGGACATGAGCGTTACCAAGTACACGGTAACTTCCAGACAAGTATGTATGAGGGGCAGCCCAACAGCACCTGGCCCATGTCCTGGCCCATGTCAGGACGGATGAGAGAGTGTCCTGAACACTGCAGTCAGCCATGTACCTAGCACAAATGAGCGTCTGGCACGAACACCAAGCCACGCCACGCTCTACGGACGGCGTCTTTCATTATTTGAAGAAGCCTGCACACAGTACACCCGAAATGCGTCCAGCTTTCACGCTCACCAGTGTAAATGCATACGCGGTCCATATTTAGTCAGATGACGGACGTGTTAACCTTGCTCGCAGTTGTTGACAAGGGAGCGTTAACAGCTTCCGACATGACACGGACTGCGCAAATGTGCAAGAAACCATGCATTCTATAGGTGATTTCGAATGAAAGATACCAAACCAAAAAACGGAAATGTTCGTCCAGCTTACATGACGAGCAGTGGGTTGGCGTGCAAAGTGAAGCTTGTCACTTACGGCAAGCGTCTGCATGTCAATTTGTGTTTTCAAACGTGCAGAGTCCAAGCTGCCTATTCATTCATGGCAAAAACATCAACCTCACCTTTCCGTGTTTAATTTTTGCTGCATGATATAATTATGTAGAACAATAGCTTGCGACAGACAAGTGATGTTATAGGGTCCATACATAATGCTATATAAAATACAACAATGACTCATGCCCGCCCCCTTGCCACATCGCGAATGGCATGATGCTCAGACAATTAGTCATCCTCATTCTTAATTTTGCTCGGCAGCACCAGACTAGCAACCTAGCCGAGGTGGTTCTAGTTGTTCTAGTCAGTCCAGTAGTCTCAGACAATTATAATTGTTCTGGAAATCTTGGAGAGGACCATTGTTAATACAAGACATTTGATTGCACACAAATCTACGGCAGCATCATAGCGTTACCGGAAGCAGTTTGCAGCGTTTGAAACTCCATGCAAATCGAGTGTTAGCGCCTACCGTTATATTCCTTCGGCAAACGGGATGAATGAACAACTTCGTCACATTGGTCAAGGTAATGCACTATGCAACCACGGGACAATAACCTCCTGGGGGTATGACGGGACCGATAGGATGTTTTGAAACACGATTGGGATTCGAACCCCACGACCCTTGCAAGTCGGTCGGTGTCGGTCGGGTCGTCGGTCTTAGTTGGGTCGTCGGTCTTAGTCGGGTTGCCGGTCTTAGTCGGGTCGTCGGTCTCGATCGGGTCGTCGGTCCCGATCGGGTCGTCGGTCCCGATCGGGTCGTCGGTCTCGGTCGGGTCGTCGGTCCCGATCGGGTCGTCGGTCTCGGTCGGGCTTCAAGCAGACATGTGCCTGGGTCCGGGATCCAGCTGAGATCTGGATATCTGTGTCCTGTGTCCGGGATCCAAATGGAACACCGGATCTAGGTACACAATAAGCAGAGGGATCCACAAAGATCTTAGATCCTGATATATTTTTTGCCCAGGGATCCTCTGGAACTCCAGATCTAACCTTGGGATCCAAACACGCTGGAAGGAACCT
>VOPJ01007367.1:0-15127 GCA_014673585.1 Semibalanus balanoides
CGAGATATACAAACTTTAGATAGTCATGCTCTTATGACACCCTGTAAGTACGAACCAATCCGCTAAAAACTGTGGCTTTGGTGGAACCGCAAACGTTTTCGGAGGTGGGGTCACTTGACATAAGCCGGGTGACCTGACCTGACATGACCTATTGTCAAAACTTTTCTGAAAGCTGTACAAAAGATGATCGAACAGGTACTGAGAATCTGGCGGCGCTACGCGCCGCCGTTTTCCCGATATCCAGGAAAAACCTGAGGGGGGGTGTCTAAACACACACACCCCCGGCCCGGCGCGGGTTAAAGCATTTGCAGCACTTTTTAATGTGGATTTCCATGTTAAAAACGCATTTGGTTTGATGTTAGGTACTTAAGGTGTTTTAGGGCCGATGTCCACGTCATATCATTCCGCGTCGCCTTTTTCGGAACTCGGCAGCCATGGCTTTAACTTGTAGGCCAGCTTGCAAAATTAACCTCGCCTCATGGGGGGCCCCTAGACAGGCCCTCCTGATGTTTTTCTGAAAATTCACTTTTTACTTCATGCGGCGCATCTTGCTTTGCGTTATGGAATACTGTTCACTAGCTGAGTTGACAAGAATATACAATATTGTGGCAAAAAATTTTCACTTGAAATTCGGTTCAGTCATTTGGGAGATAATGACGTTTTATTGACGATTATAGTTGGTGGAAAGACGGTAAATATTGTAAAAATCGTAGAAAATAGAGTTTTGCAACAAATTGCTAACAGAATGCGACTAAGATCAAAAATGACATTTTTATTAGAAAAAGTCAACTCGGATTTCCGAAATTTTGGGTTTCTTACTCCTAAAAGCTTAAAAATTATAAAAAAGGGGACACCAACAAAAACATATTTTTTATGTATTTCTGAGACGAAACTGGTCTAGGCCCAAGGGTCATGCTTTTGTATTTACATTTACCATCAATTTCCCTATTTCTAAGTTTTCGGACAAAACCGCATTTTCTTGACGTGATCGAGTCGAGTCATTCCACTTGTCTGGAAGCTTCACCTAATACCTGAAACCTAAAAAATTGCATCCCGTTAGATTCCTCACATGACAGGGCAACATGCTGGTTCCTACTGCGTACTCTATTGTGCTTGTTTGGATGTTTTAACAGGGGATCCTGTCAGCCCCCCCCCCCCCGTAGGTATGGCGAAGGTGGGAAACGGAAGGCGAGGGCTAAATTGTTGTAGGTAATTAAAGTGGCCCTGGGGCCAGGAATGCTCGTCAAGGGAGAGCCTCTGCCAGACACTTAATAAAATAAATCTTACCATTTTCCTAATTTGTGTAAGTAATTGCGAAACTTGTGTGATGCCGCGAGGCGGCGCGAAATTGTGTCAGTTTTGTATTGTGAATAGCTGGATTTTGACTGCTTCAAAGCTATTTTAACGATACATTGTTTGATCTTTCCTCGAGTACCAGACACACCACGATAATACCAAATAGTACCAAATCAGTCGGTGTTGAATAATGTAGGTATTCACAGATATCCTTGGGGGGGGGGGGCAAAAGATATGTTGGCCCCACCCTTTTTCGCTTTGGGATCCATGGCCGGATTGGCCCCCTGGATCCGCCCCTGTATATAGGCCCCTTGGCACATACACATGCCCCCCACGAACGCAGGTCCCCCTACATATTTTAGCTTCGCTAACACGATATTAACTTCTTATTCTGGGTGAAGTCACTACAGGCTGAGTAAGAACCACCTTAATTTGGTCAAGGGCTCCCTCAGACCAATAGAAGACCCCTCAAGTCGATGAGGGGCCCTTCAGGCCGACTGGGGCCCTTAAAGCCCCTCGGACAAACAGAGGATCTTCAGGCCAGGCCTGACAAAAGCCACCTCAACCTGGCCGAGGGCCCCACAAGCCACCAGAGGACCCCTGAGGGCTGAGATCGAGAGAGGGCCCCCTCCTGCTGCCGACTAAGGGCTACTCAGGCCGACGGAGGGGCCCCTTAGGCCGACCTTCTCCCTCAGGCCGTCAGAGGGCCCCTTCAGGTGCCCTCACGCCGACTGAGGGCCCCTCAGGCCGACCAAAGGTCATTGATCGAGGGCTTACTCAGGGCGGCCAGAGGGCCCCTCGGGCTACTAGAGACAGAGAGCCCGTCATGCCGACATAGGGCCCCTCAGGCCTACATAGAACCCCGCTCAGGCCGACTGAGCCCCTCAGGCCGACAGAGGGCCTCGTCGGGTCGATCCAAATGGCCCCTCAAGCTGGCTGAGGGACCCCTCAGGCCACCAGAGGGCCACTCAGGTCACCAGAGGGCCACTCAGGCCGACAGAGGGCCCTTTCAGGCTGACAGAGGGCCCCGTCGGGTAGAAAAGGGCCTTCAAGCTGGCTGAAGAACCCTCAGGCCACCAGAGAGCCCCTCATTCACACATAGGGCCCTCAGATCTACAGAGGGCCTCTCATGCAGACAGAGGGCCCCCTCAGACCGACAGAGAATATCTCAGGCCGATCAAGGGCCCTCTCATGCCGACCGAGGGTCCCCTCAGGGTTATAGAGGGCCCCTCAGATCGCCAGAGGGCACCCTCAAATCAACAGAGACCTATTTAAGACCCCATCAGATTGACAGAGGACCCCCTCAAATCGACAGAGGGCCCCCTCAGACCGACAAAGAGCCCAATCAGACCGTCAGAGGGCCCCTCATGCCGACCGAGGGGCCCCCTCAGGTCAACCGAGGGCCCCCTTAGGTCAACTGAGGGCCCCCTCAAGCCGACTGAGGGCCCCTCAGGTCTATTGAGGGCCCCTCATACCGACAGAGAGCCCCCTCAGGACGACAGAGGGCCCCCTCAGGACGACAGAGGGTCCCCTCAAACCAACAGAGGCCTATATATAAGACCCCATCAGATTGACAGAGGGCCCCCTCAAGCCGACAGAGGGCCCCCTCAGACCGACAGAGGGCCCCCTCAGACCGACAGAGGGCCCCTTAGACCACAGATGGACACTCTTGCCGACCGAGGGGCCCCCTCAGGCCGACTGAAGGCCCCGTCAGACCGGCAGAGGGCCCCTCTTGCCGACCGAGGGGCCCCCTTCAGACCGGCAGAGGATCCCCTCATGCCGATCGAGGGGCCCCCTCAGGTCGACTGAGGGCCCCCTCAAGCCGACTGCTGGCCTGGCCCCTTCAGACCGGCAGAGGTCCCCTCAAGCCGACAGAGGGCCACGCGAGGAGTCTACGATGGGCCCCTTTCAGACCCGAGATGGGCCCCTCTGAGCTGCGACGGGGGGGGTGGACATTTGCCCCAAATGCTCCCTGGCTTCGCCCCTGCGTGGGGTACCCTTCTGGCGTTCTGGGGGGGGGGGGGTCTGTGGCCCTTGCGGCCCCTGGATCCGTCCCTGTCCTTCACCAATATTTTGTCCGCTCCTATAAGTATGCAACCAGGAATATGGGAATACATACAGAACCGGGCGTTTGTCCGTTCCGCCGCCGCCGGTCGATTCTCTAAACTCAGACTTTCCCTCGTCAAACAGCCTAATAGTGCTGAAAATGCTCTCGTTACCGCTATCAAACGGAGCAAATATGTGCTTTTATTCGATGCCTGTGCATATCCAGACTAAAACTTATGAGATACAGTCATAACTCATAGATACAATTTGAAATGTATTGGAGAATAAATTATTTATGGAATGAATGAGAGAAATGTGCCGACTGGTTGTGTTAATGGTATCCCACTGTATGCGGCAAGTTGACAGACCAATAAGTTTTGAACAAAACTTATCTTAGCGAGCAGGAACATACGTTAAATAACGTGTGAAACAGTCACTTGTTAGAATATTTTTTGAATTTAGTCGCTTATTTTATAGCTCCATGAAATGTTACGTACAATCCATCGTTAAATTATCGTGTTAATTTCGATCGGTGCCAATATTTTCGCTTGTGCGGCTAAGTATGCAGCAACTACTCATTTAAATAGAAGTAAAGTGAACTAAAGTTTAAATCTATTTGTAATATTTATCTTCAAAACAATATCTTGAATTCGTATTTTTTCACATAATCTGAAGTTTTTGTTTTCTAAAATGCTCAAACTTTAGAAATAAATTTACAAACGAAATGCTTCTTGTATAAGGACGTTGCAAATCGGCTGCATTTGTATGAAAAACAGTGTCCACTGACAAAGATTGGGGTGGTTGGTGTCGTTTGTGTGATGTGTTGAAAAGGCGGTAATATTTGTGTTTTGCCATAACTCATTAAAGGTAAGAATAATGGTCATAGATAATAACTGTCTTAAAGAACTGCCTGAAACACATGCTCGATTTTATCATGCTTGTTTCTCGGTCGCACTGTCTTGTAAATTAGGAAGATGTTTCAGTTTCAGTTTGAGTTGTTTTTGTAGTGTATCATTCCTAGTCATAATCAGTTTATTTGTGAGTCTTTCCAACAATGTGGCTTAGTGTTCGAATGTCCATATTATTGTTAAGTTGTGAATTGTGATGCATAGTGTAATGCTAGTAGTTAAGATCAAAACATAATGGTCGCTATGATGAAAACATAATGGAAATGTTGCAGAGGAATCAAGGTTATAGTAAGTGCACACAATGAATAAAGTAATTGATTACCTTACTAGCTATATGCGATCACTTAACCTGTATCAAGTTATACCTGTGTATGAGCTAAAACCCTGATCCACAGAACACCATAATTTTTTCCTGATACGCAGCCAAGGCTATATAAACCGCAGTGGAGTGCTCTACGTAGTTCTTCTGACTCAGTGGAGCTACTGGCATGTGTATTTAGTCTCCATCAGGAATTTGTATCCACAGGCTCTGCAAAATAGTAAACGAACATGGTGGAAATGTTGAGGGTGTGTCTTCTAAATAGTATGTTTTTATGATTGTAAAGTAAATTTTCAATTTGGTAAATATCATAAATGCTTGGTTAATATATCCACAATGACTAACACTTGACATTTCATACTCTTGACAATGTAGGTTGTGCTAGCACACTTAAATGGAATGTTTCACCTTTGTATTGGTTTTGAACTAGATGGCTGATTTATCTTTGGCTGCATTGAAAAGTATGATTAACCGTTACCTTACCTTACCTACCAGTTCACGGAATTTAGAGGCTTTATACAGCCTGTTGGACGGATCAATAATAGTTAAGAAGCTTCTGCGTAATGATTATACATCAAACTATGTTCACATACTGGATGTCTTCCAGCAGGTGGTCAAGTCGGATTTAAAGGAATTGACCGATGGGGCTGACACGACATTGGATGGAAGGCTGTTCCAGTTGTTTACTGAAATTACTCAAACCATTTGTACCAAAACTTAACTGTTTATAAGCAATTTAATTTATAATCTTCTAAATGCAGCTAAGCTAATGCTGCTGCTGATCGGCTGACAGCAACTTCAAGAATGTTGGTTGTGGGAAAAAACTACTTATATTTCTCAAACCTTTGTGGGTTACCTGCTGCGTGTATGATAACAAAATACTACCAAAATGGATAATTGTCGTCAAAGATTGTGCCTTTTCTCTATAGCTCTCTATAGCTCAATAATGGCATCATTGTCCCAGATTTTAAAACTTAATGTTTGTAAAGTTAAGTGACTTTTCAAGGAACACATATCGCCATCATTTTCAGCAGCACTAACTTCTGATTTTTACTGCTAAAGTCATATATTTGACAACTTTTAAAAAGGTGAAACATTCCCTTTAAGAACATCAATAGCATGACAAGTCTGGTGTTTTAGTCCTTTATCCTAGATCCAGTCCAAAATCTTGATTGGAAATGCTTAACACCCAAATGTGAATATTTTCCACTCTACCCATTTAAGGAGTAAATTTCCACTCACAAATTATGAATTGTGATATTGTTTCTGAAAAATATTTACTACAAATTCAAATACCTACATGATTTAAACAAAAACTACAGCTTTTAAGTTTTCATATTTAAAACAAATCAATATTGGGCATTTTTAACATATTTTTTAACCCTCATGGACATTTTTGTTTGAATTTTCCACTTCATTTTTCCCACCATTTGCCCCTGAATGGGATGGCGCGCGGCTGGTGGAGACGGTTGCACTAGAGGTCAGAGGGCGGGTGGACTGTATCCAGGGTGGATGGTAACCCAAACAAAATTTTATTTTGGGACACTGATCCTCCCTTCATGTTATTAGTGGTATTTACTATATTGATGCCTTAGTGTGTCAGTATTGTCCACATCAATCATATGAGAAGTCTATTATTTTGGTCTGTTATTTGCTATGGTCATTCATTATATCGTTAATGACCCCAAACTCATCAAAACATTGGACTTTTCATGCTATCAGGGTGTAGGTGAAACAAGTTCCATTTTTTATTAATTTAGTCCTAATGTTTTGTATGTTTGGCTTTCCGAGGTCAGGACCCGCGCTAAGCAGAGCTTGTTGCGCTGGTCCTGACCTAGCCAAACATACAAAGCTGTAACCACCCGATCGCGCAATTCCTGGAGTCAGACTTGCGTTAAATTGGTTTTTTATAAATTTAATCGAGATGCTTGTAGGGATGGCTTTCGAGGTCAGACCAGCGCTATATTGCAGGAGACTATTTAGTATAGCGTTTTATCAGAATCAATGGCACCATCAACTCATAACGCCAGGATCCTGAGCTCAAGATGGACACTGTGGCGGCAGAATTCTAAGGAGAACAAAAAGATATTGGAGCCAAGTGGTCACGACCTACACTGGACACGGTCCGCCGCCCCGCTCGCTGGACGTCACCTCGGCCTTGACGTGCGACCGCGGCCGCAGGCCATCCAGTCAGGAGTAATAGCGGCAGTGGCCGAAGAGCGACTCGAACCCAGGCTGCCACTACTGGGATAGGTCAGAAGACCGGCGCTCTCCCACTGAGCTACAGGGGCGGACACTTTAGTTTTTTAGTTTACATAATTTGTGCAAAGGGAATGTTTCACCTTTGCATTGGTTTTAAACTGTAGCCATTATCTTTGACAGTTCTGAAATCTCTAAATTATTAAGGCCATGTCCCAAAAAACTAACTTTTTAAGCAATTCAATTTATATTTGCAAAATGTCCCAGGCTGGCTGATTGGTAGCCGCTGATTGGCTAACAGCTTCAAGACAAACTTCCAAGATAATTGGTCCTGGGAGCAAAACGACTATTACTTCTCAAATTTCGACTGGATCACCTGCTACTATTATAACAAAAGCCTTGTATGACGTATTTGAGTGCGCCAGAATTGTCTACAAAGATTGTGCCTATCAACTATTTCTCTATAGCTCTCTATAGCTAAATAATGATGTCATTATCCCAAATTTAACAGGCTTAACTTGTATAAAGTTAAGTGTTTTTGTTTTTAGAAACTAATATCACCATCGTTTTTAGCAGCACTTGCTTCATATTTTGTACTACAACAGGCATATATTGACAACTTTCATAAAGGTTAAATGTTCCCTTTAAGCATGTATAGTTTACCAATGTATCAGTTCATCAGGATTGTCTAAACCTTGAGAGCATGACCATGAAGTCTGATGTTTGGATTTTATATCTGCCCGCCGCCCCTGTAGCTCAGTCGGGAGGGTGCTGGGCCTCTAACCCCACCCGGTAGTGGCAGCCGGGATTTCGAGTCGCTTTGGCGCTCGCCATTTGCCCCTGGTTGGGATGGCCTGCGGCCGGTGGCAGCAGTCGCACTCAAGGTTAGGTGACGTCATAGAGCGGGTTGGATTGGACCGTATCCAGGTATATCAGGCATGTACAACTTTTGCTTCTAGCAAGGCAAACATCTGAAATAAAAGACATCAAAACACTAGAATTTGTTGAACGCAAATTGACCTTAGTTGTGGGCGCCCCCCCAAAAAAAAAACTAACAACACTAGAATGTGCATTATATTATCTGTGTAGATGATATTGACACAATAAAGAATAGCAATAGTACCTACACAAAGTGTGGCATTTTGACATGTCCATGTTACTATTGCTTAATCTGCATGCCTACTGATTGTGTTTAAAATACTGTAACCAGATGATGGTAACCAGACTATAAATCAGACACGGTATGAAATCGAAGCAGACAGTTGATATATGTCTGTCTGACTTTGTTACCATCCAAGATTTGCTTTGTTTAGTCAGTAACTTTGCTTTCTGCCATGCTAAATATCAAAACGAACGTTGAAAAATTGCGCATTTTATATCACCTGAAAGGTCTTCTCAAGACGAATGGGACCCCAATCACCCCATTGGGGTGATTCCATGCCTACAACAAATAAACTTTGAATTATGACTTTAGTTTGGAAACAAAAATAAAATGTCACCATGTATGCTTTAATCTGGAAAATGCAACAAAAGCATGTATGTTGTTCGGGTTACGTTGAAATCGTTGCTTATTGTTGGGCCACTCGAGTTATTATGTCATACCTACTCGAGAAAAAAATACATGTATATGGTCAGTGATTACCAGAGGCGTAGCCAGGGGGTGCAAATGGTGCTACTGCACCCGGGAGATTTTGACGGGCCCGCTATGCCAGGCTGCGACCACACGGCCTGGCGACCGTCATTTTATGTTGTTAATACCGGGGGTCCAAAGTCGTATGGTAGCATGGGCGTGACTTCTCGTACTTGCCCATAGGGTTACAGTTAAAAGGCACCTTGTTCAAGCCAGTTTTTCGAGTACTTTCTTCAAGGAAATATTATCAAAGGTTTTGCATCATTAGAATTAAAAGGTGGCGTGTTTATTTCGATTTTGGGGATCAAAAAGTCAACGCCCAACCAACGGTTCTCGAGTTATTAGCGAAAGTATGCAATCGCGCGCCCGCCGACTACTTGTCCAGTACCAGATGGCGCCGTCATAAGACAACTCGGGCCCAATGGAGGGTCGCGGAGACAATGCTTTACCATTTACGATGATAATGAAGTTGTGATCTGAACAAAAGCGCATACATGTCGCGAGATGATGCAGCATATCATGGTATTTACTTATTAGTGTAGTTAGTGTATTTCTGTCATTTCTAATGTAAGAAGTGTATTGTAGTGTATTTGGTCTGATATAGTGTATTGTAGTGTATTTCTAGTGTATACAAAACAAACTTTGGAGTACCCAGTATATAGTGCCCTGGTTAATACCATGAGAGAAGCGGATCCAAAACCCTCTCACACAATGCAAGGACTCTCCTAGTCTGTCAGAGAGCCCTAATATAAGGAAGAAGGACCCTTTCGAGGGCCCTCTCAGGCCTGGAATGGGCCCTCTCAGGCCTGGAATGGGCCCTCTCAGGCCTGACATGGACCCTCTCAGGCCTGACATGGGCCTTCTAAGGTCTGGCATGGGCCTTCTTAGGTCTGGCATGGGCCTTCTTAGGTCTGGCATGGACCTTCTTAGGTCTGGCATGGACCTTCTTAGGTCTGGCATGGGCCTTCTTAGGTCTGGCATGGGCCCTCTCAGACCTAATTGCCACCACCCCCAACCGGATGCACCTGTCTCGAAAAATGCTGACTGCGCCCCTGGTGGTCACTATATTTTGGTCTCGTCGGTCGATTTCAAGTGATAACTCCATTTGTATGGGGAAAGGTCATTATTTCCCTTTAAAGCTTGATATAAATAAACTAATGTCTGTAACCAATAAACAAAATGTGTGATATGAATTGTGAAAACTTATGAAGTGTGTCAATAAGATAAATAACTACACCCAAACTTTGGTTATGGAAAATATCACAAACAACTACAACCATCTTCACAAGCTCAAATTCACCCATAAGTTTGGAAATGTGTTTAACGTTTAAAATGTCATTGCATGTGTTCTATATGTTGTATGTTAGTCTTATTGTGGTCACCTGTCTTGTATGTCATGCTAGGTTCCGTCAATTCACTGACAAATATTGAATCACGATACACCACACTTTCAAGGCAGCCTTGCCACTAACCACAATTGGCCAGAGGTTAGGAGGAGTGGGATACTGCATATTCTGGAGACTCATCTGAGGCAGGCTTTAAGGAAGTGTGCCTTCTCACATCGGTCATGTGGAGTTGTTGACAGTGTATAGAACATATTTTTTCTGAATTTAGCCATGACTTCATTTCTCCCAGATTCACTCAAGTTGCTGAGATATTCAAAATTCGCCAAGATCAGTATATCACAAATTTATCGGTATTCAGAGAGGCTTTCGCTACTTGAAGCATTGCCCTAATATTACAAGCAACGCTAGCATATATCGTTAGCGTGGCGAATAAAAAACAGCTCGGCGCGCTGATAGCAGCTGCCGAACAGAGCCTCGGTAACTATTTTACATTGTTCGTATGGGGTTTATTGTCTTAGGTGCGCTATTCTAGACAACATCTTCTTAACTCTGTTTATAGTGCCGATCGTTTATGGATATCGAAACAAAACAGTATGCAAAATAGAATATAAGTAAAAATTCGACTAAAGGGGCTGCCAGACGTGAATTTTATCGTATCAAATAATCAAATCAAAAGCTTTTTACCGTAAGCAAAATATATTTGACACTCCAAAAGAGTAGGCACACTTTCTCGAAGTAGCATTACTTCTTTGTTGGGAATAGGCAGCAGGTAAGCATGATGCTGTCTCAATCAGCATGGATACATTGTTTGATCTAGTTACATACTCATAGCTTTATCAGTATTGTTTTGGTAACTGATCATAATGAGTAATGACTAAGCAAATGCCTTGTATTTTTTGTCAGCTGATCAGCAGCTGGTGAGTGGCTAAGCAGTGTCTGATGTCTGCACCAACTGCAGTATTCCCATCGTGGTCTGGCTGGGGCTGTGACTGAACGTTCCCCCTGCTGCGAACCTGTTGATCCTTGCTGTGACCTGTGACTTTGCTGTGACCTTAGCTGTGACCCTGTGACCTTGCGTGTGACTGTGACCTGCTGTGAATGTGACCCTGCTGTGACACTGTGACCTTAGCTGTTACTGTGACCGTTGCCTGTGACTGTGACTTGTTGTGACCTTGCTGTGACCTGTGACCTGCTCCCTGGCAGGTGGCACCACTGAGTGGGCTCCGCCGCCGGCAGCAGCTCGCGATGGGGCTGTTTGAGGGGCGCGCGCGCGTCAAGCGGGCCACCACGGCACCACACGGCAACCTCACCATCGATGTCTACATATCAAACAACAAACTTGGCAAGCGTGTATCAAAATCATTGATGGAGGTGAGAATAACATCATGCTACATAGGCTGCTAGCTTGTTCGTTTTTAGGTGTCTCCTCTGATTCAACAATACCTTTTTTAAAGAATACATTGACCGTGCTTGGTAGACGTACATATAGATAAGTGAAACTATTACAGCATTTTCACATGACGCGTTCGATTTAACGGTTCTCTGTACGTTCTCGGTGTTGGCGTTGGTATCATGTCAGTCGGTACATCCGCGGTGGTCTCCTGATGAGTGCTGTTCTGACGATCGTATCTGCCTGGCAGCCGCCGGACCCTGACATCGAGCCTCCGGACCGGCGGCTCCGCATGTCCGGCTTCCTGCCGCCGGCGAGGGCGCTGCGCCACCGTCCGCCGCCGGTCGCCGACGACCTGCCCCCGCCGCCGCCGCCGCCGCCGCCTCCGGTGCTCACCAACGGCTGCAATGGCCACAGCGAGCCCGCGCGGCGCCGGCTGACAGAGGCCGAGAAACTGCTGGTCGACTCAGAGTGCCATAAGACGGAGATATTCGCCACGAAGCTGCGTCACATCCCCGGCCGGCCGAACGGCGCCGCGCCGCCGCCGCCGCACCAGAACGGCGAGCGTCCGCGCCGCCGGCGCCGGTCCGAGGAGGAGGCGACGACGCCGCCGCGCAAACGCGTCACCCACGACAGTCTGCTGCTGCGTGACAACCACGAGTACTACAAAGTGGAGATTCTGAGCGGCAAACTGCGCTCGAGCCGGCGCCTGTCGGGCGACAGTGACGGTCAGCCGGCGCTGGAGCTGCACGGCCCGGACGAGGCCGGCCCTGAGGACAGCTGCGACAGCTTCTTTGTGGTGCGACGCGGCGCGGGCCGCCGGCTGCGCGGCCGCGGGCTGTGCGGCACGCCGCACGGCTGCCGGCCGCCGCCCGAGCCGCGCCCGTCCGTCGACCGTGACGCCAGTGAGTCGGAGGAGAGTGGTGGCGAGGCAGGCGGCAGGCGGCGGCCGGCACCGCGCCGGCGCCGCCGCCGCCGCAGCTCGGATTCTCGTTCGAGGCGGCGCCGAACCTCGAGCAGTGGTATCAGACGTACTCGCGTGAGACGGACGGCCGCAGCCTGGTAGGCGACCTGGCGGACGCGGCGGCGGTGGGTGTAGGGCCGCAGCTGCCGTACCAGATGTCGTTCGAGGAGCTGTTTCCCCCGGAGCCGCCGGAGCCGGGCGCCGCGCCCGGCACATCGCGCGGCAAGCACCGTCGCCTGCTGCAAGTTGCGAACTTGGCACGCAAGTCGCCGCGCTGCCACGCGTCGACTCGCGCTGCCCGCTGCTCGGTGGACGCGGCGGAGGGTGTGGCGCTGTGGGACAGCAGCCTGGAGCAGGTGCAGCTGGTGGCGGCCAGCATCTCCAGCCTGCTGACGGCTGCCCAGGAGCAGCACGAGCCGCTGATGCCGGCGGCGCCCGGCCGTCGCCGCCGCCGCCGTACGGCTTCTCTGTCGGAGCCGGAGCCGCCGTCCCATCTGAGCGGCGTCAGTCTGGCGCCGCCGGCGCCGCTCGACCTGGCGGACCTGCTGCGCGCCGAGCCGCTGTGTCCGCGCCGGCCGGAAACAATGCTGTCCCCGCGGCAGTTACCGCAGCAGCAGCAACAGCGACAACAGGAGGAGGAGCAGCAGCAGCAGCACCAGAGGCCGCGGCGGCAGGCGCAGCGGAGGTGGCAGCGCCGGGAGGAGGAAGAGGATAGTGAGAGTGAGAGTGAATGTGAGTCTACGGCATCGAGCGCGGTGGGCCGGCGGCGCCGCGGTGGCCGCCGGCGCAGCAATCGCACCGGCTGGCCCCGCAGTCGCACCCGCCGGCCGGGCCAGGGCCTGCTGCAGCGGGTGGTAAGTCGTGCGGCAGCCACCGTCCGCGCCAGCGCCAGTCGCCGCCGCGGCCGCGGCCGAGGCGCCGCCAGATAACCGCCCCCGCCAAGCCGCCCGACCGCCACTAGGCCAGATGGTTATTTATGTTCCCACGATCAAGTCCTATTTGCCTTACGGGCCGGAGTCTGCATTGTGTTGAGGGGGTGCTCTCAGGAAATCGGGCTTCTTGCCGCATCAGTTGGCTCCGCTGTGTACAAATGATTTCCCCAAAGCTCCAGTCATTGCGTCGCTGGCTGCAATCAATTCACCTTATGTTGTGTATATACGCACAGTTTGGCGACTGCGCATGCCTGTCATTAGTTGATAGATTTGTACCGCACGCTATGTCCAGTTCAAAGCATTATTTTCCTATATGATTTCCATGTGTGCACTTGCGGCCGTCGCGACGGTCTTTCCTTCGCCTGTTTGTGTACGTATAAATGTTGACGCGTGCGCGTGTGTTTGCGCGTGCGCATGTATGTTAACGTTTGTACTTTTGTGTGCGTATTTGTGCGTGTGTATGTTAACGTTTGTATCTTCATGGGTGTGCTGGTGTGTGCGATGTATCTCCATGGGTGCGCTGGCGTGTGCGAATGAGTGCATTTATGTGTGTATGTTTGCCGGCGGTACGCAGCTCGCTCGGTGGCCAGTGGCGGTGATCTCATACCGGGACGCGCCGGGCCCGGCCGCCCCGTGTCTTCCTCTGGCCGTGTGTGCCGCCGCTTGTCTGACTCGGTGTGTTGTGTCTGTCCCGTGAGGCGGCCCGTCTCCGGTTTGTCTGCCCCGTGAGGCAAACCAGTCTCTGGTTTGTCTGTCCCGCGAGACGGCCCGTCTCCGGTCTGTCTGCCCCGTGAGGCGGGCCGTCTCCGGTCTGTCTGCCCCGTGAGGCGGCCCGTCTCCGGTCTGTCTGCCCCGTGAGGCAAACCAGTCTCTGGTTTGTCTGTCCCGTGAGGCTCCGGTCTGTCTGTCCCCGTGAGGCGGCCCGTCTCCGGTCTGTCTGCCCCGTGAGGCGGACCGTCTCCGGTCTATCTGTCCTGTGAGACGCCCCGTATCCACCGCCGCCGCCGCCCACGGCTCTTCCCCGGCGGGTCGCGGCGCCTTCCACGCTCCGTGTGAGCAGACCGCCGACCGTGTAACGCCGTCGTATGCAACACTAGGAAATATAGTCCCGTGTGAAACGCAGCCGACGTGGCGTGGTTTTGGCGCGGCGCGCGCGTCCGCTGCGATCGTGAGCCGGTTCCGCAGGCCGGCCAAGTGAACAAACGGCGCGAAAGTTCGGCCCGGAAGCGGGAGGGGAGCGAGTGGCGCGGGACGGCGCGGTCGATTCGCTCTGCGTAGATGGGCTGGACAAACGTGACGGTGCGACAAGGCGTGGACGGTGCGACAAGGCACGTCTGGGATGTTATCTGCCCCGGACTCTGTCGGTACAGCGGTCGGCCTCGGCAGTCTGGAGTGAGGTGACAGAGGGCCGGCCGGTCAGTGGAGTGCGGGGTGCCCGGACCCGGCTCTGGCCCGGACCGGTCTGTACACCCTGTACGCAGTTGTGCGGGCCGTTCTCTCTGCGCCGCCGCAGCGCCGGTCCGGCCACATTCCTCCCTCTCGGTGCGCGGCCGCTCGGCCCTGCTCGGCGGCCCAGCAAAAACTGGCGAGGCGAGTCCAGGCCCACACGTGCCGTGCCAGTGCTCGTCAAACTTGCACTGCAGGTGCGCCGGCGCGGGTTGAGAACCCCCGGGCGGCCTCGCCCGTCCGTCCGGCCGACCGGACGGGACTGGAGAGTGGAGCGAGCGTCCCCCGCGCGGCGGCGAACAAACAGACGCGGCCCGGGCTGGGAGGGAGCCGACAGGTGGTGGGGTGTGCAGGCGGCACGCGCCCCGCAGCTGGAGCGCTGCCCCGCGCGGCCAGCTGCCGCAGTCCGCTGCTCATGTCCGGCACAACTGCCTGTGATGGGCGGCAGCTGAGAGGCGCCACCTGGTCAGCGGGTCAGTAATGCCGCTAGTTAGAGATGCAAAGTGCTCGTTTATTCGTCCCAAGGCCAAGTTAACGCGACACTACCGGGCAACTGGAGATGAAAGTCATTCCAAAAGTCATCCCAAGGCCAAGTCAGTGACGGGCGCATTGTTAAATGTCAATTATGTGACGTGATGACTCAGTTCCTAT
>VOPJ01007368.1:0-15127 GCA_014673585.1 Semibalanus balanoides
GGAGGTACAGACAGTGAACAGGGGGGATTCAACCAGTGAAGAGGGGACTTTCACCATTAATAGGTGGGTGGTGGGGCTTTCTGCTGATGCTCACTTGATGTTTGTTGACAATCCATTGACACTTGATACTTGACAATCTCTGTGACACTCGACAATAATACAACAACAACTCTGAATGCTGTAACGAGAGTGGGTCCTCATGGGACGTGATGATTCCCTTAGTCCTGGCCGTATAGCCCTTCGTGGAGTTAATCAGCCTAACCAATATTCACTACCAAACCAATATTACCTGCATTCACTGTCGAAAAGTTTAGGTTTTCCGAAAGTAAGATCCACCAGTGTATATTTGTTCACTATTGGGCACCCACCCTGTTCACTGGTAGGCACACAACATATTGAAAACAAAACAAAAATTGAGGAAAAAAATAAATGGTTATTGCAAACTATGATATCAACATCATTCAATGGACATCGCAAAAGGTGTCACTAAAGTCAATTTCACTAAATATAAAAATATAACGTTTCTGGGAAGCAAAAAACGATAATCAAAAATCAAACGGCAAACACAATATTTAACTAATTGTATCCTGACAGAATCAAATGAGAGCAGCCATTGCTGTCCACCACTTTAAACATCATCGCTTAATGTCAGCTACTACCACCCTGTTGTTCTATAGCCTTGCTACCACCAACATCGATGAAATTATCACTTTACTAATATAGGCTGGAGGGGCACCTGTTCACTGTAGGCACCATGTTCGCTGGTGGGCACTCTCCCCTACATATACTTCTTTCGAAATCATGAGCAGTGTTGGCCCATCACTATTGAAGCGCGCCATATAATGGCCCGGTGTTTCGAACTTGTTTCGACCGCTGGAACAATGTCCTGCAAGCAAATCGCCGACACTAAAATAATTATGTTTAGTTCCATGTTAATTTTTTTTTTAATGAATTGGCCAATGTTGAATTGTTCGTGTCGAGCTAATTTTGGGAAAAAAAGGATTTTGGCGATGATGATATAACCAAAGTCTTTGTTCATAGCCAGAGCAACAAAGTTTAAATAGAACTTTTTAATAACTGAAATTTAGGAAGCATTTTTCAAAAACCAGTACCATGCTTGGCCGGCCATTAATACGGGACCGAAGTTAAACCTGACAATTTGTTTCCTGTTTATTCAATGTCTGATCAAATGTGTAGGATACGCGGTAATTATTTCGAAACAAGCAGGATTAACTATAATTTTCGCACTCCCTAGGCGTAAGAAAACAATACGGGAAAGCCCGCATGTTTGATGAGGATCCACAAGTCTTGCAAGAGCCGGCAAGTAGCGGTCATTGAAAGCGGTGGAAACGCTTATCACTTTATACCTTATGAAATAGCTTCTTAGTAGAAAATGTTTTTATGCAACAAACGGTGATGAATTTACATTATATTTTGGTCTCATCTGTCGATTCCAAGTGTTAACTCCATTTTTGTGGAAAAAAGTGATTATTTCCCTTTAATATGTTTTAAAACATTTCGCGCAAAATAATCCATCGTGAAAACGACTAATATGATGCAATAAATGACATGCAGCCACAAGCGGAATTTTATGAAATCGCTCGGGGGGCCTAATGTTAATTTGACAGATTTTAACTCCATTCTTAACATGCAACGCCTATAGGCCTAATGTTAAAATTTGACATCATTGGGGGGGGGCTCGGCCCTCCCCAAGAGGCAAGAGATATAAAGCTCCACCCCTGTATGCAGCCATGAATATGTCGGTGCCAATGACATTTGACATTTGATGGCGTAGCGTTAGCGGTGACGACTCTTTTTTATAAATTTAGTCCGAATCATTTTAATTGATCGATTTTCGAGGTCAGGACCCACGCTAAGCATTGCTTGTTGCGCCAGCCCTGATCCTACCGTCCGATCGGGCAATTTCAGCCAGCCGGCATAATTTAGAAGGAAGAAATGTACGTGCGCAGCATACCTGAGCCAGGTCCGTCCCGCTCGCTGACGTCACCTGACCTTGTGTGCGACCACTGCCACCGGCCGCAGGCCATCCCAGTCAGAAGTAAACAGCGAGCGCCTAAGCGACTCGAACCCAGGCTGCCACTACCGGGATAGTTCAGAATTCCAGCGCTCTCCCACTGAGCTACGGGAGCGGACTTGCAGTACAGTACTTCATTGGCAGCCTGAACCACAGAATCAGTAAAATGTCTCACGTTCCCGGGACTTTGGGGTTACTCGGCAGAGTTCACTGCAGAAAACGATCTAGACCAGTGATCACTGTCCTGTTCTGTGCTCCGCCACCTTGGTTCCCCCCGACACGGCAGTGACCAGTGACCAGTGACCAGTGACCAGGTCTAGACCAGTGATCACTGTGCTGTTCTGTGCTCCGCCACCTTGGTTCCCCCGACACGGCAGTGCCGGCGGTGCAGACGGTCTAACCCCGGCTGGCAGGGGGAGGATGGTGCTCTAGATGTCTCCAGTGTTGGTAGCGTCTTCTCCCCCCTGCCGGGGTGACGGTCGGCAGGGCGGTACCGAGGGAGAGGGCGGGGATAGCGCAGGTGCTGCTGCCGCACGCCGCCTGTCCCCCTCCCTCCCACCTGCCCCCCCCCCTCCTGCTGCCGCCCCGCGTCCAGCCTCGACCACGCCTGTCATCAAAGGCGGGATAATGATGGTGCAGTGAAGTCAGCCTCTCCATTGGACGGCCAATAAACCCGGTAAAAATAGACACAGCCAGAACCGCAAACACTCTTCAGAGGGAAAAACGCAGCCTTCCGGCGAACGAAAGCAGAAATATATCTGACAGTCCCTGAGATTCGCCCCATATCGCATGCTTTGAGGCAAGAGCGCAATTTATAGCATTCTTTATTCCAACTGTTCTCGTTCATTACAAACAAAAGTCATTAGCAAATATCAAGCATTAGTTAAATAGTAAGTTGCTCTGTCAATCACTGCATCATTATATATATATATGTGTGTGTGTGTGTGTGTGTGTGTGTGTGTGTGTGTGTGTGTGTGTGTGTGTGTGTGTGTGTGTGTGTCAGTGTTTGTCACACGTGCTAGTTCATTATCGGCTGGCAGCCAATAGCCGTGGTGTTCGTGGCAGTTCGACCACACAATGAGCAGGTAAGGGATTAGGGACGACTGATGGGGTCTGTCCTCTCCACCGGCACCATAGAGCTGCAGTGAAGGGAGTCTCCCTCACCCTCCCTCGGATACGAGGCGGATGTCACGCTGTCTCCCGGCCACCGGAAGTCCCCCCCCCCATGTGCGGGAGAGAGGGGGGCGTGAGAGAGTCGCACTCCACCGGCGGCAGGCGTCATTATGTCGCTCAGGTATGTGCAGAATCCAGAAACAATGCCAGAGTCCAGGTGTCGAACGGGATATGTCCGGTGAACCCCCTCCCCTTCCCGGTGATCCCCCTCCCCTCCCAGGCGCTCCCACCGCCGCTGGGCAGGCCGGGGCAGCAGCTAACCTATGGGATCCATCCGACCCATGTCTGCAGGCATGTCATAACAGATGAACCCGTGGGTCAGCCGACTGACACAGGTGCCTCGGGGACACAGACAGGTCATACAGACGCAACCCGTGGGTCAGCCGGCTGACACAGGTGCCTCGGGGGCTCAGTCACGATATGGGTAACTCCGTTGGCTGGCTGCTCTGGTCTGGGTCTGGTCTGGGTCTGGTCTGGGTCTGGTCTGGGTCTGATGTGGAGCTGGGTCTGGTCTCTGGTCTGGTCTGGGGCTGGTCTGGGGCTGGTCTGGGGCTGGTCTGGGGCTGGTCTGGGGCTGGTTTGAGGCTGGTCTGGGGCTCTGGAACTGGGCTGGTCTGATGCTGGTCTGGAACTGGTATGATATGGGGCTGGTCTGGGCTGGTCTGTGGGGCTGGTCTGGGGATGGTCTGGGGTTGGTCAGGGGCTGGTTTGGAGCTGGTCTGGGGCTAGTCTGAGGCAAGGGCGGATCCAGCCGGCCGTTTTGGGGGGGGGACAAACCGTTTTTAGCGGACCTTACCTACCCCAATTTCGAATTTCTTCCCGGATTTGTTCCACTTTATTTTGCAACCACACGATTTCTTATATTTATTTTTTATTTTTGTTTTTAGTTTTTTTGGCTTCTTTGGATATCGAAAAAGGAAATAGGTATTTGTTATTTAGCGCCGCGAAGCGCGCGAAATTTTTACGGGTTTACCTGATAAAACTCAGAAACATAGGCGGTTCGCATTGTAGAGAATAAAAGCTTAAACGTGCTTATTCATTCAATTCACCGTTACATGAACCAAAAACGATGACGATGGCTTCGTTATGACGATGGCGATCGATGTGATGCCGCGAAGCGGCGTAAAAGTTTTATTTTAGGTCATGGAAAACGAAAATTTAACATTGGAACCAGACTCAGATAACTCCTACTGGTTGCACATATCGGTATGATGCAAAATATTGAAATTAGTGTACTTTTTAATAAATAAATTATTATGATAGTAAATCACGATGACCGGTGCCAGTAAGTGCTGAATAATTTAGGTATATGGGGTAATAACTGTATACACTATGCACCAAACTGCAAACATTACAATGGTATCAACCGACAGTGCAAATGGTTTGAAAATAGCGAGTGGCAGAACGGCTTTCCGCACATAAGGTCCCTGCAGATCTGGAGGAGCCTAGGGCGACGAAATGCGTTGCGGAGATGGTCCTGGCCCTGGTCCACTATTAGCAATTGGTCCAGCAGGCTTCGACACCGCAAGAAGCAGCTTTCTGGTGCAGCATGTCGCCGTCCTGCGTCGTCGATGTCACCTTTTTCGGAAATCGGCAGACTAGCTTAACATTTTAACCCACTTGAAAGTCATATTTTTATTGAGGGCAGTGGGACCTGGGGCTAGCAAATAGGTACCGCCAAGACTGCCAGACGCTTTTTGTTTGTTTATTGGGTATTTTGGGCACTGCCAGACGCTTAATTCATTCATTTTCCCATTTTCCAAATTTCTATCATTAAACAATTGCGTATTTTGCGTCATGCCGCGAAGCGGCGCGACATTTTCAAGTTTTCACTGTGGATGGCTGTATTTTGACTGTTGCAAAATCCATTTTTATAGCTGTACGTCCGACCGTTTGGGGGGGCAAAACATAGTCTCAGGACCTTTGGGGGGGCATGGCCCCTTTGCCCCCCTGGATCCGCCCTTGGTCTGAGGCTGGTCTGGGGCTGGTCTGGAGTTGGTATGGGGCTGGTCTGGGGTTGGTCTGGGGCTGGTCTGGGGTAGGTCTGGGGCTGGTCTGGGGTAGGTCTGGGGCTTGGTGGTTGCTGGTCTGGAGCTGATCTGGGACTGCGTCTGAGACGGGCTTGCAGTGCGTAAGCTGCCGCTGCTCTGTCAGCGCGCCGATCCTCCCCGGAAGTGACATCGCCAGCAGTGGCGACAGCAGGGCTCCTGACCCCCCCCCCTCCCAAAGCACCCCCCCCCCTGCAGCAGAAGACGCCGGCGACAGACGGCCAATGGAGGCGTCTGCCCTGCGGCGCCTCCCACAGTACACTACGTACACTCACCGGGGAGGCTAAATAAGCTGCGGTAACTACTGTGCCTGGTCATCCGACAAACTGACCACCATTGTCATGACCCGGCGGAATTTAATCGGGCCAGTCTCACACATGGTGTTTCCGCTGTTCGGCAAACGATGCATGTCGCCCTATAACATCGGTATGTTAATGAGCTCTAGGTAAATTATAAGCCTCTGGGTGGCATGGTAATACAACATATATATATATATATATATATATATATATATAATATATATTATATATTATATAATATATGTATGTATTGTATATTATATAATATATGTATGTATATGTATATGTATGTATGTATATATATATATATCCATTATAGCTCCCGTCAGGACCTCTGTCTGCCACAGAGCGGTGACCCGGGGGACTGGTACTGCCCTGGAGAAGCGGCTTTAACCAGCAGTGGCGGCCCTAATTACCGACTGAGTGAGGCACCGACTGAGGCAGTGGCGGCCCTAATTACCGACTGAGTGAGGAACCGACTGAGGGACCGGCCAGTATGGGGCAGGTGAGAGTTCCAAGGCCGCCCCCGCCCTGCCGCCGCCTGCCGCCGCCTGCCGCCCGCCGCCGCTGCCCACCTGTTAAGGACGTCGTACGGTGGTACAGTCAATCGCCGGCTGTAACACACAGGGCAGCTCCTGCGACCACCAGCTGGCTCTGTCACCGGCTGGACAGCTGGTCCTCCCCCTACTGGACCGCGGCGGCCTGCGCTGGTCACCAGTGGACTGGTCCCGGGTACAGATGCTTCTAGAAGGGGATCTGGAGCAGACCAGCCTTGGACTGGTCCCCGCGGTCCAGGTGCTCCGGAGGGATCTGGAGCAGACCAGCCTGGACGGTCCCCGGTCCAGAGGCTCCGGAGGCGATCTGTAGCAGACCAGCCTGGACTGGTCCCGTCCAGATGCTCCGGAGGGATCTGGGCAGACCGCCTGACTGGTCCCGGTCCAGATGCTCCAGAGGGGATCTGGAGCAGACCTGCTTAGAACGGTCCCCGCGTCCAGATGCTCCAGAGGGGATCTGGAGCAGACCTGCTGGAACGGTCCCCGGTCCAGATGGCTCCGGAGGGAATCTGGAGCAGACCAGCCTGACTGCGTCCCCCGGTCCAGGTGCATCCGGGAGGGGCATCTGAGCAACCTGCCTGGACTGGTCCCCGGCTCCAGGTTGCTCCAGAGGATCTGGAGCAGACCAGCTGGACAAGGTCCCCGGTTCCAGGTGCTCCAGAGGATCTGGAGCGACCTGCTTAGAAACGGATACCCGGTCCAGATACTCCGGAGGGATCTGCGAGCAGACCAGCTCGGACGGTCCCCGGTCCAGGTGCTCCAGAGGGGATTCTGGAGCAGGGACCTTTTGCCTGGATTGGTCCCGGGTGCCATATGTGCGTCTCGTTGAGAGGGGGATTGGACTGCGAAGAGCCAAGAGATCGTCGAGTCTCTGTGTCCCGGGTGTCTGCAGGGCTCGCGGGAGAGCCCTGGTAGCGAGACGCAGGCTCTGGGACGTATGGTCCCGGGTTAGCACCGCTGCGCGATTCTGAAGCAGGACCAGCGCTTTGGAGCTGGTCCCGGGTCCAGATACTGTCAGAGCCGCCGGATCTGGAGCAGACCAGCCTGGAACGGCCCCCGGTCCAATGCTACAGAGGGGATCTGGAGCAGACCAGCCCTGACTGGTCCCGGGTCCAGATGCTCCAGAGGGGATCTGGAGCAGACCAGCCTGGACCGGTCCCGGGTCCAGGTGCTCCGGAGGGCATCTGTAGCAGACCTGCCTGGACTGGTCCCGGGTCCAGGTGCTCCGGAGGGCATCTGGAGCAGACCTGCCTGGACTAGTCCCCGGTCCAGGTGCTCCAGAGGGGATCTGGAGCAGACCTGCTTGGAACGGTCCCCGGTCCAGATGCTCCAGAGGGGATCTGGAGCAGACCAGCCTGGAACGGCCCGGATTGCTACTTAAAAGTTGACCGGGAGCAGGGTGGTCAAAAGTTTGTTTAAGCATGCATCAAACGAAATGACATGTCTTTTGCCAGAGAAGCATCCGCACATGTATGTTATGTCATTCATATGTTTTCAGCAATGGCACACTTAGAACTGCCAACGTATATCTGTTTGACAGAATTACACAAATGGAAACTTCTAGGGCTTCGCTTGATCAGTACGAACTTATTTGATGTACAGTGCACACTTGTTCTCGTATGTCGTCGTCAAAAATTGATTAATCGTCTAAAATTGATTGCTATAAACGTTCCACCAGTTCTAGGCATTTTCGGTGAGGCCTGGCTGGATGGACAGTCCTCTGGGTCCATTAGATATGGTATTCGGTATCGTGCAGTAAATATGTAATTGACAAAAATGAACATGTTTTGAAATCAATATATGCGTCTTCTTCGGAAAACTGGATCAAAGTAATGATGCACATTCGAAAAGATATTTAGAAAACGTCCTGAGCTGTCCACACCTACCTGGTGTCCAGGTAGGTGTGGTTGCAATGCACGCAAGGGAATTGTCAAACAAGATAAAAATGCAATTATTTGCACAAAGTAACTCGCCACGTTTTAAGACGTCTGATGTAACAGCACATCTTACATCTATGCTACGGACGGCGCCCTTCACACAGTGCCTCAGGCTGATCAGCATATGCCTGGAAAACTGGGGCCGTTGATAATTTCAGGCAATTACGTCCCGACTGATTCCCTGGCGGCAAATCTATCTGTCCCGCTGATCCTGGCCGCGCCGCTCTGTCGAAGTCGGGCCATGAACGACAACAAAGCTGAGTGGCACAGAATGCACTGCCAGCGCTAATCTGCTCGTACCGCAGTTGTCCGGCATTATAAAGCAAACATCGGCATATACCATCAACAGAAGCGTGCCTCTCTCCATCTGCGCACTCGGCGCACGACGATCGTAGTTTGGTGCATGGCTCCGCCACGGGGAGGACGGGGGTTTGGGACATGTTCCCCCCAAACATTTCGGATTTTAATATTAGGCCTTATGGCGCTGCATGGAAAGAATGGACTTCACAATGCCTCCGTTCCCCCCCCCCAACTTTCGGGAGGTGGCGTTGCCTTTGATGCAGTGGCAACGATTGTCTTACCAGGCACAATCAGGTCATGATGAATCTAAATTGTCGGAACAACCAGGAAGGCGCCGTAGTTGGCGATGAACGAGCAAGCACAAAGGAAATATATAGTGAATTTCTACTCGATCGGACAAGTAGATTCTGAGATCCAAGAAGTTGCGCACGTGCAGAGGCACCCCACCCATTGACTTTTGGGAATGTGATGACTGAGATGACTGAGACCCTGCCACGCACCGAATTTGAACCTAATCGGCTCAGCCGTTCCAGAGCTATATAATAGCGGTGTGCACGCCCGCACGTGCAAAGGCGCGACTGAGAGATCCCTAACTACACGCCAAATTTGCACAGAATCGGACCAACCGTTGCGGAGCTTTGCTAGAAAACACTTTTCAACACCCCTCACGCGGCACGCGCCACGCGCCACGTCCAGTGGCAGTCACCCGCATGACTCGGCACTGGTCTCAAACAGGGTAGGTCTAGATGGCGCTGCTCGGTGAGTAAAGTGGGTCTGTGTGGCGGCGCCGGCTAGCATCACCAGGCAGAGTGAGTTACAGAGAGTGTGTCGCCGCTCGGCTGAGGTACCCGGCGCCGGCGCTACCTCAGCCGGCCGGCGTCACGCACTGTAACACTGTGCCTGGGGTGCGGCACAGGCTGGGGATGGTGGCTGAGTTACCCGGCGGCCTGGGGTGCGGCACACTGGGGATGTGGGCTGAGTTACCCGGCGGCTGGGTGCGGCACCAGGCTGCGATGTGCGAGTACCCGGCGGCCTGGGTCGCACAGGCTGGGTGGTGGTGATACCCGGACGGCCTGGGGGCGCACAGGCTGGATGGGCTGTTCCGGCGGCCTGGGTGCAGCACAGGCTAGGATTGGTGTGATTACCCGGCGGCCTGGGTGCAGCACAGGCTGGGATGGTGGCTGAGTTACCGGCTGGGGTGCGGCACAGTGGGATGGTTGGCTGAGTTTACCCGGCGCCTGGGGCGGGCACAGGCTGGGATGTGGCTGATGTTACCGCGGCCTGGGGTGCGCACAGGCTGAGACGGTGGACTGAGTTACCCGGCGGCCCCTGGGGGTGCGGACAGCTGGGGATGGTGCTGAGTTACCGGCCGCCAGGGGTGCGCACAGGCTGGATGGGACTGATTACCCGGCGGCCTGGGTGCAGCACGCTCGGGGATGGGGCTGAGTTACCGGCGGCCCTGGTGCAGCCGCTGGGGATGCTGGCTGAGTTACCGGCGGCTGGGGTGCGGCACAGGCTGGGATGTGGTGAGTTACCTGGGGCTTGGGGTGCAGCCACAGGCTGGGGAATGGTGGCTGGTTACCCGGCGGCCTGGGGTGCGGCACAGGCTGGAGACGGTGTCTGAGTTACCCGGCGGCCTGGGGCCGGCACAGCTGGGGAGGTGGCTGTGATTACCCGCGCCTGGGCTCGGACAGGCTGGGATGGCGGCTGAGTGTACCCGGCGCCGGGTTGCACACAGGCTTGGGGCATGGTGGCTGAGTTACCGGCGCTGGCGTGCGGCACAGGCTGGAGCGGGCGAGTTACCCGGCGCCTGGTGCGGCACAGGCTGGGGATGGTGGCTGAGTTACCCGGCGGCCTGGGGTGCGGCACAGGCTGGAGACGGTGTCTGGCGCTCCTCAGCACGTGCCTTGGTCACCACATGTCTCCACCCCTCCCCCCGAATTCAAACTTGCCGCTGCGTGACGTGTTAGTGGCAGCTGCGCGGTAAGGTGGTGGTCCTCTCGGCTGCCACCTGGCACGCGCCGTTCGTCTGAGAGGCGCCACCACACCGCCCTGAGGCAGTCCACCGCTGCGGCGGCGGTACGCTGCAGCCACCGTTCCAGACATGTGGCACGCGGCGCCAGCCGGCTCCTCCAGGGCGGGCGCTGCGTGCCGGAGGGCTCCTCTGCCACCTGGGCCGGCGTCCCCACTGCCGCCTCCCCTCCAGTCCCCACCCGTCCCCCGGCTGTCAGCAGACCTGTTCCACATGTGTCCCGATACACACTGACTACTGTCTGACGCCATATCTTCAGCTGTCTGCGTCTTCCTTTAAAAGGAATGTTCCACTTTTTCTGAAAGTCGTCGAATAGACGTCCGTTGTAGTACAAAATATGAATTAACTGCTGCTGGAAGCGATGGTGATATTTGTTGCTCGAAAAAATAACTACTTTATATATACTATATATATATATATATATATATATATATATATATATACATTTATATATATATATATATATATATATATATATATATATATTATATATATAATATATATATAATATATATATATGCAGAGGGCCTCCAACGCCCTTGAGCCCACGGGAGTTTTTGCCTCCCAACGGAAAATTTTGTCTGCTGTCGTTGACTGGTTCAGTTGTCACTGGTGCAGTTGTCACATCTTCAGTTGACCGCGTATCATTTCAAACGAGTGTTTCATCGTTTGCAAAAGTGCAAATAAAGCTTGCATCATTTTTGTACATGTTAACTTATTACTGTGTAACTGTAAGTATCTTTTGTCTTGTTTAGGTGTATAGAACGCCGGCGCTGCATTTAGTCAAAAATCAGGAGCTCCGGTCCATTCGCGGATACATAACGGTGTGTTTGGGGAGGAGGGCCTAAGGTGGTTTGGGGAACAAATTCCAAAAATCATCTTGCAATTATAAAAACCCGCGGATTTCGCTTGTTAAAATGCATTGATGGCTTGATTAAAACAAACTTTCCTTTGTAAAAATCGTTTATATTTTCTTCTAAATTCAAAGAAGTGTTGTCAATTGGCATCGTTTCAGGTTGTGTAGTGGGAGCCCTATGGCCCTCTTCTGGTTCCCTATCTCTATCTTCTGGTTCCCTATCTCTATCTCTCTGGTTCCTATCTTCTACTCTCTGGTTTCCCTATCTCTAATCTCTTGGTTGCCCCCCTATCTCTACTATCTTCTCCTGGTTCCCTATCTCTATCTCTCTGGTTCCCTATCTCTATCTCTCTGGTTCCCTATCTCTATCTCTCTGGCTCCCTATCTCTATCTCTCTGGTTCCCTATCTCTATCTCTCTGGTTCCGTATCTCTATCTCTCTGGTTCCGTTAGTTCTCCGGCTGACGTTGGGCCTCTGACCCAGATCACGCACTCCAGGGAGAGCTGGAGCCTTGAGCTGGAGCCGGGAGCTGGAGCCGGGAGCCGGGAGTCTGCGGCGCAGCGCCTGTGACCGCCTGCTGACGTCATGTCCTGTGTGTGTGTGTGTGTGTGTGTGTGTGTGTGTGTGTGTGTGTGTGTGTGTGTGTGTGTGTGTGTGTGCGTGTGTGTATGTGTGTGTGTGTGTGTGTTGTCTGTGTGTGTGTCTGTGTGTGTGTCTCCTGGGGTGTGTGTGTGTTGTGTGTGTGTCGTGTGTGTGTGTGTGTTGTGCGTGTGCGTGTGCGTGTGCGTGTGCGTGTGTGGTGTGTGTGTGTGTGTGTGTGTGTGTGTTGTGTGTGTGGGTGTGTGTGGTGTGTGTGTGTGTGTAGGTGTGTAGGTGTGTAGGTGTGTAGGTGTGTAGGTGTGTAGGTGTGCGTGCGTGCGTGCGTGCGTGCGTGGCGTTGCGTGCGTGCGTGCGTGCGTGCGTGCGTGCGTGCGTGCGTGCGCGCGTGCGTGCGTGCGTGCGTGCGTGCGTGCGTGCGTGTGTGTGTGGTGTGTGTGTGTGTGTGTGTGTGTTGTGTGTGTGTGTGTGGTGTGGTGTGTGTGTGTGTGTGTGTGTGTGTAGGTTGTGTAGGTGTGTAGGTTGTGTAGGTGTGTAGGTGTGTAGGTGTGTAGGTTTGTGTAGGTGTTGTAGGTGTGTAGGTTGTGTAGGTGTGTAGTGTGTAGGGTGTAGGTGTGTAGGTGTGTAGGTGTGTTACGGTGTGTAGGTGTTGTAAGGTGTGTAGGTGTGGTAGGTGTGGCAGGTGTGCGTGCGTGCGTTGCGTGCCGGTGCGGTGCGTGCGTGCGTGCGTGCGTGTGTGTGTGTGTGTGTGTGTGTGTGTGTGTGTGTGTGTGTGTGTGTGTGTGTGTGTGTGTGTGTGTGTGTGTGTGTGTGTGTGTAACGTCACACGTCCCTTCCCACATGACCCGGATGTGTGCAGGACGGGGACGGGCTGAACCGCCTAGTCATGGCGGACTTTTATGTCCGGTAGTGAGTTGGCAGATCAGACGGTACCGCGGTGAACCAGGGCTGCCAACAGGGGCCACAGCCAGAAAGGGGGCAGAGGGGACACGTCCCCCATCCCCCATCGGGTCGTCTTTCACACTAAACAAATTATCGTCGACGTCCCTGTTTGTGACTATTTAGGGGCCCTGCAAAATATAGTGGTCTAAATCCGTTTTTTGCGACATTTGTTTGGGGGAAGGGGCCCTTCCTGGGTGCCAAAACGGTCTTTGTGGTTTTTGGAAGTAAAATGGAAAATAAAATAAGAGGATACTATGCTGCATACTCTGACAGAAATTAATAGATATGAATAAGCTTCCAATATTTCTCCTCAACTTAGCGTTAGTAGAACTTCATAGTCGTGAGATTTGGCAAAATAATTTTCATTATATTGTATTTGCCATCTAATATGTTGATGAAAATGCCAAATTTTGGAAACTTGACGGGAAATAATTTATAGTGTGTTGGGTGAAATGATATAACTTTGTGGCCGAGCGGGACAAAATTCACAGTTTGTGGACGAGACTAAGTCGAGGCCTCAAACTGTGAATTTTGGAGTGCGAGTCCACAAAGGGATTTAGTGTGCAGCTGCAGCACGAGATAGATACAAACCAAGTCTGGCAATTTTAATTCAAGTCTGGCTTAGTCATGTAATCTAGAGTCCAAAAACTTATGTCACGTGAGCTACAGTCCACAAACTCCCCAGTTTGTGGACTCCTGTCACCAATTAATATTTTTAAGCATTTGACCAAAGCACGTGAGTCAATGGTGAACCAACTTCAGCTGTACACTTAGTGTTTATTCAGACGGAGTGAGGTGGAGTGAAGAACGCGAAACAGGCACGGTAGCCAGGATTTTGCTCAAGGAGGGGGCCACGTCGAAAAAAATCAGATTTTGGCTCACTAAAATCTCATTCTATCCTAGTGTGAAATCACAATTTTGCTCCCTCAGCCATATGTTGCTGACCGGGGGGGGGGGGGGGGGGTAGGGTCGGGTTTTTCAGAGAATCTATTCTATCTAGTGTGAATTTATTTCGCTAAGGGGGGGCATGGCCCCCGTGCCCCCCCCCCTTGGCTACGTCCCTGAACGCGAAGTATTCGAACGAACGTAGCCAAAATCCGTCTTCATCTTATATACTTGCGTGCTTGCTTGCGTGGGCTTCAGGGATAACTCCAGTTTCACTGCACTGATTATGCAAAAAGTATACACTGATAATTTTGTTGTTAACTAACACATGGTATAGGCTTCGTGAAAATACTTAACACAACTAAAGCAATTTAAGTTATCCATTAATAAATACAAACAAAATACCGGCTGAAGGATATGCACGTGCTTTGACTTTAAATTCGTCTCCGCTGTCCGCAACGATCTTGTCAGAATGAGAGAAAAAATAACTGAGAGTCACAGGAAAGTGCAAGCAAGTAGTCCTTTTTTATTGCAGCGAACAACAATGCTTATCCTTTGCCGGACACAAATGCAATAACTCGCTCCGACTGCTTTATGCCATGCATGCTTTACCTACTAGTTATACAGTTTTTGATTCCCACGAAGTTCATTTTCGGCCTCTTGACATTCCATAATAGCCATCCCGCGGTGCAGCTCTGTGAATAGGGCGGCTCTGGTATCAATAGTATGTCGTCTCTTTATCCCCAGAGTCCAGAGAGCTGGCCGGGACGGGGCAGCGGCCACGGCGCCGGCGGGACGGACGGGGCAGCGGCCACGGCGGCGGGCCGGGACGGGGCAGCGGCCACGGCGCCGGCGGGACGGACGGCACCACTCAGAGTGTAAGGCCGCCTTCACACCGGACGCGCACTACCCGTCCACATGCGGACTCCGCGTCCCAACGCGTAAACGCAGCCATGCCTATTCAATTTACAAGGTCACTGCGATGACCTGAGGTCACCAATTTCAGTATGGCTGATGAAATCGTGTGCACTGAATTGATTGGTGCTTACGGCGAGAAAATCGGTCCAGCCCATACTGAGATTCCATGCTGCTGCCGAAACTGCGGTGTAAAGTTTGTGCAGCAACATAAAATCTCAGCAAACGGCCTTGACCGATTTTCTCGCCGTAAGCACCAATCAATTCAGTGCACACGATTTCATCAGCCGTACTGAAACTAGTGACCTCAGGTCATCGCAGTGACCTTGTAAATAAAATAGGCATTGCAGCGTTTACGCATAGTGACGCGGAGTTCGCATGCGAACGCGTAGTCCGCGTCCGGTGTGAAGGCGGCTTAACTTAACACACTGCACCAAACACCGTCCAACAAGGCGCCAGGACACACAGATACTGTCTACACCAGACATGTACAGGGGCCCGCAGTTGCTATGGTACACACTAAGGTCCGGCTTATTTTGTGCTCTAATAAGTGT